>CABEEJ010009689.1:0-17343 GCA_901482245.1 Timema douglasi
CCCCACCCCCCCTAGCCAATTAAGCCCGCCTTTGTTCGATAATTGCCCTATTGTTGTGTCACAGAAATCGACAATCCTTATTACTAAGGGCATACAGACAGAATAATAAAAAATCCTGTTTTTTGAGTTCAGACACAAAACGTAAAGATTCATCATAATCCCGAGGTAGACAATTCTCACATCTACAATAACTACTTTATTTTGATATGAGAAAGCAGACTAAGAGAAAGTCGCAGGTAACGTAACGGAAAACGAACCGGTTAAGGCCGTTGGATCAACTCGCGATTGGTTTGTAAGCACTCTTAACCTAACCACTCTGGATTTTAGCTCGATACGCGAAGCCACCCAGTGAAGTGAGTTATGAGGTTTCTAAGTCGTTAGAAAGGAAAGGAGCAATCAATCTCTTGTTTTCAAAATAATAAGGAACAATCAACATGTTTACCTGTTCACCACATGTAGATGATTCAGTTTCAAATCAGCTTTAATTAAAATCTTCTTCGAAGAATTGGGGATTCCTTAACTAAATTTAAGGTGTGAGTTTAAAAGGTTTTAAACGTTCTAAATTTGTTTATTGAGAGATGAGCTGATGTTTTGCTGATTAAAAAACGTCGAATAAATAAAGCATCAAATGGAGAATAAACATAAAACTAACCGCTTATTCTTTTAATGCGGCCAAAGTTTGTCTAGTAACACATTTAAGTTAAGGGACGAGAATATTATATGAGAAATTCCTAAGTACCCATAAACCAAATGGGCTTATAACGCACCTGAGGGTGGCTGTCTGGCAGTAGAACAGACAGGGGAAGAGGAAAATACAAATGATAATACAATGTGTTGTATTAAATGACATAATTCTATTCCTAAAGATCTATTCTACGCTCCTATATCAGTTACCTTTCGTTTCCCGGACATTTAACTCATAATGAACAACTGAAATATGTGGATTTTTGTACTTTTAAGAGGGAAAATGTCAACTTTTAAACTATGTTTACAAGTCTATGTATGTATAGGGTCATAGAAGATAGTTGTGTGTTCATTCCAGTAAACAACAAACTTGTCTACTGTTAAAGGTGTCACTATTTAACCTCAACGCAACATCTGATTGGCAATATATCAGCTACCTGGACAGTAGGGATGGGCGATAAATCACTGACTGTATTTTTTCACCGATACCATTATGATCACCGGTACTCCAAGTGACTCGATCTCAAAAGTATCAGGAATTTAGATATCAGAGATAAGAAATACTCCATACTCGCATCAGATGGCAACAGTTACTCGAGCTACGGAGCTAGTATTGCTTCTTCTAGACACTTGAGTAAATACTTGCTTCGCGGGCTTTGTTATTCTTTTATTTTTTATTTTCTACCAGCTAAATGAGAATTGACCTTACTGACTAGCATGTTTTACGTGTTATTTCTATTTAAAACACTTGATATCATAGAGCTCATTTTTCAAAAACTGTATCAGATTACTACGTAAAAATGACTCTAATGGTTTAAATGTTTCATTCACATGAGTTTTCAATACAAAATATTTGTTGTTAAGAATAAAATCGAAAAGCCTGCTTGATAAACAAATAACATTTCGGATTCTTTTTAAAAGTAAGCTACGAAAAAAAAAATAATTTATTCTTTTTTTTTCGGTGATCTTATCCCAAAAATCGCTAATAATAAATTAAAATAAGTAACAAAATAGAAAATATATAAATAAACCTTAATATTTAATATGCGTTGATGATCCTAATCATCCTATAGTCTAATCTAAAGTTTATTTGCTTCTAATATATGTATAGTTAATCTACTATTAGATGTACGATATTTAAAATAAAATAACACTACAATAATATAATATATGACCTGCATTCCAAACAAGATTTTCTAAACCAATCACCATTATATTAGGTTCATTTTTAATGTCACATAAATTTTAATTGTAGTAAAACAGATGACTAAATAAATTACACAATTACAAGAGTTTCTCATAGTACGTCAGATAAGTAATGGTATTCAAGTTTAGCATAATGTTTGTTGGACCACTAGTTTGGCCCAAATTACATAACATTTCACTATAAAATATTAAATAACATATTTTGCTTTCTCTTTTTATAAACTATATGAAACATCTTAAAATGCATACTTTTGTATTGACTGTACATTAGTCAGGCAACATGAAACCCAGATGAAACCTGAAGATTAGGTAACTGTATGCCAATCGTCAATGTCAGTGCTGACAGGAAGAGTTTATGTTAGGATTTTAAGTATCGAATTCCGTTGCAAGTCGCCAAACAGCCGAGTAATCAGTTTCCTTCCAACCGATACTCATGGTACTATTCAAGTAAATACTAAATACCCAGTACTCAATACTCATAAATATTCCATACTCGATACTCGATTGTACTCGCCTACTCGGACAGCAGCTAAATACTAGCTTTGACCGTGGTTGGAAAGGGAAAACATATCGCTCCATCAAAACACTGTGAATACAGGTCACAGTGAAAAATCACTGGTATAAATAACCGATATTTTAAAATCACAGTCACTGTATTCACTGATATCGTAAAATCACTGTTTTGCCCATCTCTACTGGACAGCCTTATTAATGTTTATATCATTATTCTTAAGATTAAAATATTATTTGAAAAGTAGCACTATTTTCTATCGCAAGCTTAAAACATATAATTTTATCACGCTTTGTGCCCTACTACTCGTCCAAGCTATCTGCATATTTACACAGAGGGGGAAGAGGAAAACATCCTTAGTACATCTGTCCCCCGAAGACCAGACAGTATAAGATTGGCACCTTTTCCCATGTGGCTCACGCTGCGAGATTTACAAAGTTAATATTGTCTATTAATTTAGACAAAAAACATTTTGTAAGTTAATACAAAATTTGGATGGACGTGGTCGACACGATCAGACAGGGATCTTAAGTATGTTGACACGATCAGACAGGGATTGTAAGCATGTTGACACAATCAGACAGGGATTTTAAGAATGTTGACACGATCAGACAGGGATTTTAAGTATGTTGACACGATCAGACAGGGATTGTAAGAATGTTGGCACTATCAGACAGGGATACTTAAGTATGTTGACACGATCAGACTGGGATTTTAAGTATGTTGACACGATCAGACAGGGATTGTAAGAATGTTGGCACGATCAGACTGGGATTGTAAGCATGTTGACACGATCAGACAGGGATTGTAAGCATGTTGACACGATCAGACAGGGATTTTAAGTATGTTGACACGATCAGACAGGGATTGTAAGAATGTTGGCACTATCAGACAGGGATACTTAAGTATGTTGACACGATCAGACTGGGATTGTAAGAATGATGACACGATCAGACTTGGGTTGTAAGTATTTTGACACGATCAGACAGGGATTGTAAGCATGTTGACACGATCAGACTGGGATTGTAAGCATGTTGACACGATCAGACAGGGATTGTAAGCATGTTGACACGATCAGACAGGGATTTTAAGAATGTTGACACGATCAGACAGGGATTGTAAGCATGTTGACACGATCAGACAGGGATTTTAAGCATGTTGACACGATCAGACAGGGACTGTAAGAATGATGACACGATCAGACTTGGGTTGTAAGTATGTTGACACGATCAGACTGGGGTTGTAAGAATGTTGACACGATCAGACAGGGATTTTAAGTATGTTGACACGATCAGACAGGGATTTTAAGTATGTTGACACGATCAGACAGGGATTGTAAGAATGTTGGCACTATCAGACAGGGATACTTAAGTATGTTGACACGATCAGACAGGGATTGTAAGCTTGTTGACACGATCAGACAGGAATTTTAAGAATGTTGACACAATCAGACAGGGATTGTAAGAATGTTGGCATGATCAGACAGGGACTGTAAGTATGTTGGCATGATCAGACAGGGACTGTAAGAATGTTGACACGATCAGACTGGGGTTGTAAGTATGTTGACACGATCAGACTGGGGTTGTAAGTATGTTGACACGATCAGACAGGGATTGTAAGTATGTTGACACGATCAGAGAGGGATTGTAAGAATGTTGACACGATCAGATGAGGATTGTAAGAGATTTCCGAGCGCACAGAAACAGATAATGTTATTTCAAGCGGACGGTGATGCCTGCCCGGGAACGTCACAGGGTTTTAGTTACCTATCTCAGGTAACTTCACAGGGTTTTAGTTAACTATCCAAGGTAATTAACGATGGAATCAGATGGTGCAGTAGCCAACGGGTATTTCCCCCTCTCTCTTTCTCGTCTTGTTGACGGGGAATTAGGAACACGACTTTGCTTCATCGTGCGATCAACGATACTTAATTAGAGGCCTTTCACACGGGACGGTTTTTCGCCGTGTGCAGCAACACCGTGCCGGGCCTTGTTGGGTTACCTCCATTTCTTCGTTCGGCTCCAGTGTGCTGACAAGGACCAAAGGAAGGCGTTGTCGTGTGTGTATTTGCTGTATCTGCAAAGGGAAAAACGTCAACGAAGACCACAGGATATGTTGGGTACATCCTTTGAACGTTCGTAGACGTACAACATGTTCCATTTACTGAGGGAGGACGAAGATACAGTTTGTAACTATCTTAGGATGTCATTCGATAAGTTATTGGCTCGGTTGACTGTAACGCTGCAGCGAGCCAGTCCACCAATGGAAAGATTGCCAGTTACACTAAGGTATGTTCAACAATAGAATTGTGCTAGTTAAAAAAAATACTCTTAATTAGATAATTTAAATTAATTATTTGTATTGTTTATTAATAATTCAAATAATATTCAAGTTTGATGGTAAATTAGTATAAACAACCCGCAATGGGCCCAACCATATTTGAACCACGATCTCCCAGTTACGAGAGTTACGCGTTAGACTACTCAGCCACTGAAGCGCGTAGTAAAACTGTTAGTAATCATTAATAATAATATACAACATTAATTACTTGATTAATACGAATAGTTGTTGTGTAAATAAACACGCTATTTTGTTTTATACACACTTTTATTTAAGTGTTAGTTAGTTGCATGGAAATGTTACAAAAAACCCACAGTAAATGTTGGTGCGGCAGAAGGGAGCGCAAGTATTTTTACAGTTTTTATAGAATTGAATTTTTTTGGCCAAAATAAATCAAATATTTCTCCAGTAGAAACATAGAGCATAGTTTTCTGCACATGCAAATATCAATAGATCTGGATATCTATCAAGGGTGTCCTGGAATTTTGTCAAAACTTTTTTTCTTTATTTAAAAAGTTTTGACAAAATTCTAGGACACCCTTGACATATATTCAAGATCTGTTGATATTAGCATGTGCAGAAAACTAAGCTCTATGTTGCTACTGGAGAAATATTTGATTAATTATGGTCAAAAAAATGTAATGGTATAAAAACTGTAGAATTACTTGCGCTTCCTTCTGCTGCACCTTAATTAATTTGGTAAGAGAAAAAACTTAAATTTGTGGCCTGTCATTGGAAAGAAAAGTATTTGTGAACTATACAAAAATCACACCCGAACATGAACACTTATGTTTCACAGTCCCTTACAACTGGTACGTGGTGCATATTGTTTACTGCTGGTGGTGCCTTTTTCTTCTTATCGTCCAATGTCTAGAATTGTGGATTCGTTTGTTTCAGTACAAACTTCCCTTCAGGCTGATGATGACTCAGTCCGAGATTTGTTCTCCTCTAAGCTTCTGTCTCAAAGCACAGGGCGCAATTACACTTGTCCAATTAATGCCTCAACGTCGATTTTGAAAGTTCCTGACACCATAGCGTCTACTCAATACAACGAACAACGCGAAACTGAAAGAGGACCGACGGCGAAATACCGTGGCGCCTGAAGAGGTGCATTGGACACAATGTATCTCGACCATTCTCGGCGCGCCGTTACGTGTGAAAGCTCTCACGGCGTTGTGCCATCCACGGCGACGGCGGAAAACCGTCTCGTGTGAAGGGCCTCTAGGCAGTAGAGAATTTAAACCAGATTAATTAATACCGGGATATCTATTTCAAGTAACGGTACAAATAAAAGCTCTTCTCTACAGTTCATTTATATATGAAGGAACTTTTTAGAAAATACAAACATATCTTTTATGGCCAACATTAGTAACATTTTGCTGTTTTATTATTGTTATTTTATAGATACCTATTGATACAAAGATATTTAACGTGTACTTTTTGAACCAACTTAATATGTCAGCTCACGACTTTAAGCTAACTTAAAGCTAGAGACCCACTTCATTAGCCAAATGGATTGAAAGTCGTCACTCCCGTGTTAGATTGGTTTGTAATGATAACGAGGAGATCGGGGTTTGGATCCCAGTCGAGTCTACTAAGGTTTTTTTTCCCTAAATAATTTCCCATTCTCCTTCCATGCAAATGTGAGTAGATTACCGCCAAAACATTTCCTCCTCATTCTTACCCAATTAGAGTAATTAAAAAACAAGAAGAGACACAACATCCAGCCCCCCGGCTGTCAATTGATCACTGTGAAAGGGGAAACCCACATTTTACCAATGATACATTTTATTGGCCTTCCCGGGAATCGAACCAGGAATGATTAACTAAGTAGGTAGACACGCTAGCGACTGAGCTAAGGTGTCGGATGATAGTGATACTATATGTCAAAAATTCCACCTTCAGCTCATATGACTTGACGTATGAATATGTGAAAGTAGGTATAGTAACTTATATGTCAGACAAGGAAGGTCCTTCCTATGGAGATTTAATTGTGTATATTTCAAACGGGGATGTATTTTTCGTCGAGGCAGGCCTGATCAAATAGTGTTCTACCGAGCGTTAAGAACATGGGAAATACAGTTTAATCATGTTCTGCTACCAGCCATGTCATGCCACTGTATTTCACCTACCCCCCCCCCCNCCCAGAAGAGAAAGTGGGGGAGGGAATAGCTCCAAGTCTAAATACGTATAATTCATGGCCGTTGCGTAACCTCACCCAGAGGGGAAGACCCCTCTGATTTATGAACCTCCTGCTCTGATCAGAGAAGATACGGGGGAGGAGGAGACCGGCTAAATATATCGCGTCTTTCATCGGGATTCTAGGAGAGAAAGAGGGGGAAAGGAGGGTAGCAATGGACACTTTCTAAGCACGTGCCTTTACCATTCCCCTGGTCTGTAGCCCTAGCCTCGACAGAACTCCCCCAACGTTTGACCCCCAATAACCCCCTCCCCTCACCAAGCCAAAACTAGGTTCCAGCAAGACCTCCTGAAGTAGAGGGCTCTCTGACCACCCAGTTACTGGAACAGGAAGAAGAGGGTAAAACAAAAGTAGCAAGGCGCAATAAACCTAATAAATCAAGAACAGATGGGATTGTGAAGGATAAAGTAAGACATGCAAGAGGGATTGCACTGACATTTGCCTGAACAGAGTATGGCGAAACAGCTCCCCCCCTCCCCCCAAGGTCAGTTGTAAAGGACTGAACTCCTAGCCCCCAAGATCAAAGACAGCTTCACTATCCTTGTTTGTTTGCTGTCCACACAATTATTGTATGTGATGAATGCTGAGATATTCAAACCCCACTTCTGCAGACCAAATGAATCTCCTGGGGAGGGTACACTACACCCCAACACCATGTCCCCACGAGGGAACGAGAGGTAATGTGGCGATAGCTATCTTAAACTCTCTTCCCACCCCTCTTTTCCTCTTCTGTTTGATTTAGTGATAGGCACAATCGAGTAAAAATAATCGAGTAACTCGATTGTGTTGTGTAATCGGCTGTACTCGATTCTTCCGGGATTACTCGAGTAACTTTACTCGGACCTTGTTATTCTTTTATGTTCTCTTTTCTTACCAGCTAAGTGAGAATCGACCTTATTGGTTGGACTGCTTAGCATGCTATTTCCATTTAAAAAGTATATTCCCTTAGAGCTCATTTTTCACCAACAGTTTCTGCTGCTAGGCAAAAATGACCCTTTATGGTTTAAATGTTGCACATGTGTTTTCGTTACAAAATACTCGCAGATGTAAGGTACACAATCGAAAAGCAAGCTAACTAAGCGTATCACATTTTCGATTCTTTTTAAAAGTACTCGATGAAAGTTACTCGAACTTTTACTCTGCACCTCGGCAGTCTTATTTCCACAGTCGCATGATCGAAACTAATTATACTCTTTGTTGATTATTTTATTGATTATAATTTCTTCTTGTTAAAATATTATTATTTATGAAGTGAAACTAAAATTAGAGTAAGTTAAAAAAATAGAAAATAAAAAACTGTTTTTACTTTTAAAACGGTACAATTATTATCAATTTCTTTAAGATGTGTATTTAAATAAAAGTTCATTTTATTAAAAAGAGTACAAAAGTTTAATTTTTGTGAGATACTTCTTAAAACGCATACGTTCATCATGACTGTACATGCAACGTGAAACCTGAAAATATGGGGTGGAGGTCACTGTCAGTGCCGACTGACTACTACAGGAAGAGATTATTGACAAGTTATTAGTATCGAATTCCATTGCAAGACTCCCGAGTAATGTGGTCCAACCGATTGCCACGGGACGATTCTAGTAGATGATTCGCTAAACATTACTCGAGTAATTACTCGATTCTTAGAATTAATCGATTGTGTCCATCACTAGTTTGATTGTGGACAGAGGAGATGGAATATCAAACAACCTAACTCTCACACTGCCTACCTCCACCATCTGGATCTCACTCCACTTCCCCTCCTCCACCAACTATGTGGGTTGTTCTAGAGTCCCTCCATCTCTCTATTTCACACCTCGCTGGACTCAGGTGGGATGTCACGCACGCTATCCATCAAACTGCTGCTGAATACACTTCCGTCCATCCTTGGTTGACTCTGCCACGAAAACAGTTACAAGAGAGAACCTTAAGTCGCTAAATTTTTATAATTTAGCACCGTGTCTTACTACCCATTCGGATTATACGCTCTAAGTACTAATTACGTTAATGGATTAGGAATTGGGAAGGTTGAATTAGAGAAAGTGAACCCGCATTGGCGTGGAGGGAGCGTGGAAAACCATTTAGGAAAAACCATCCCCAGTTCACCCGACCGAGATTCGAACCTCGATCTCCCCGTGCTCAGCAGTCGAGCTCAACACGACATGCGCGTTAGCCAACTACGCCACCGAGGCGGGTTTAAGTCACTAGAAAAAGTCAAGTAAAAATTTCTGAAAACCCAGAAACCAACGTTTACAACGCCTGGCAGTAGGAGAACGAACAGAGGAGGAGGAGAATACAACTGACAATACAATGTGCTGTATTAAATGGTATTCCATTCCCAAAGATCCATTCTACGCTCCTACACCAGTTACCTTTCGTTTCCCGGACATTTAGCTCTTAATGATCAACAGAGATATGTGGATTTTTGTACTTTTCAGAGTGAAAATGTCAACTTTTAAAATAAGTTTACAAATCTGTATATGTATAGGATAATAGAAAATAGTTTTGTGTTTATTCCAGTAAATAACAAAGTTGTTTACTGTTAAAAATTTCGTCAATATTTTACCTAAGCACAAGGGTTCTTTTTTATTCCCTTATCCTTACCAAATTAGTGTAATATATAATATTGTGAGTCTGGGCTACATTGCTCCTAGCCCAATTTGTGTAAAGATTAGACCGTACTAATGCAGGAGACGACCGTATGAACTAATCGTACATCCTTTCCGTGGAGGCTCTTTCCATGTCCCTATGAGATGAGATGATGCTGCTAGTGAGTATGAGGGTGTGGAACCAGTGGAAACTCTTAAACCTAGCTTGTGACCGTTGGGGTAGTTACAATTTCAAGGAAAATACCCAAGATACCAGTCGAGAATTGAACCCAAGACCCCTAGTCTCATAACCAGGTGCACTGACTACTACACCACAGGGCCGGTTACTACAGTAGTCCCATGGTTTCTTTGGTGCTGACTGACAGCTCACAGCTGACTTCTGACAGTCAACATTTAGGTATACGAGATACCTAAATTTTGGCTGTCAGAAGTGACAGCTGCTAAACACATGTTTTTGCAGATCATATGGTTCAGCGCAGAGATACATAATTTGATTTGGTAACCTTTCAAAACCGTCAGCTGTCAGTCAGCACCAAAGAAGCCATGGGGTTACTGTACATTAGTATAAATATGGGGTATCATAAAACAGGCTAAAGAGACGCGATAACTGAAAAATAAAATAGCTAAATGTCAACTGTCCCTCCTACAGCCCTTATAGGCCCTAAATCCCCCCCTCCCCTCCACTTCCCAAATATATTTGAACCAAAGTTGTGGTTGGGTACAGAAGCCACACATTAAAGAGCAAGTCAAGTGTGTATCGGGAGCACATTAGTGCGTGTCTGGATGTGTATACACGTGTGGAAAACTTCAATTTATGACCGTTTTATTTTTATGATCCTCTTCCTCCCCCCCTTTCCCAAACCCTAAAAAAATCCGGATGGCAAACACTAACTTCTCATACCGCACTAATAAATTCACAATACCTCCTCGGGCACATACGAGCGACCGCCGCGTGAGGAAAACTTCCGTTCATAAGTTCCCAAAATCCTGTTCCGACACACCGATTTTTCTTTTTCTCTCCTCGAATATTCTTCCACTCCTTCCTTTCTTCGAGGGAAAATAAAATCCTCCCTCTTACAGTTTCTCTCGAGTTGCCTCTTTCGCTTTATCGCATTTATCGCACCAGACATCCTTTTTCTGCTCGAACTTGCTTTTAGTTTAATGTACCTCTGGCTTTTTTTTGTGGGGGTGGAAGGAAAACACTTTTTTCTTTTGGTTTACGTAAAACAGGAAAAAGTCATAAGCACCATTCTCAAGAAGAAACAAATATCTTGTGTTTCTATTTTCTTACCCCCCCTCCCCCCCCCAAATAAAGAAAANAGGTTTGAAGGTGAGAGGGGAGATGTAGGGAGTGCTCTAAAACAGTCGAGTTTCTCTGTTTTCTTATTCCAAAGAAGTTTTTATTTTTCTTCTAGACTTGAAATATCGTCTAACTTTGCCGAGTATAATCTTCAACACGCATAATAACATTTTCTAATCCGAGTGAGTAAACTATTATTACGGTGTTATTTGTATGGTCGTAGAGAAAGAGGGAGGCAGACTGTGTTTAACTTACGCTTTGACAAGCACATCTTAATTGATAAAGCTCGGTAGTCATATTAACTAAGGGAAATGAATATAAAATAAATTAAAATACATAAAAATAGCCCCATTTTATTCTCACCTATCCTCAGGAGTTTAAAACAGGAAGTCCTTTCACCGACTGAAAATCCTAGCTAAGGAATTAAATTACCTCATAAAGGATTAGCTACAGCTCGTTTTTTCGCCAGGTAATTGGTCAAAGAGTTGCGTTAGCGTGAGCCGATAGTCTGTTCCCGTTTAGGATGAACAATCACCCATTTAATTACCATTTTAGTGGTGAAATATCCGGTTGTTGAATGTGCACAGCTACACTTCGTTTACCTTGCAAGATAGCAATCTCACCTTGCACTATTCCCCTATGGTGTAACTTATAAGTAAGATAGGTTCATAGTGCATTAAGTCGAGGTAAGACTGTTAACTTACTCGGTTCCATTAGGGGCTAGCTTACAAGATACCATGTAACGCAGCGTTTTTCAAACTGTGTTCCACAGAGCCCTTGGACTCCACCATGATTATATCATGAGACTATTTATATAATAAAACAAATGTCATGGTGCATCGCACATACTTTCTCCCGCTTTTGTTTTAAAATAGATATTTATTAAAAACTCGTAAGATTTGTGAAACGAAATAATAGTTCTATACATTGTTGTATAAACACTACAAGAAAGATCAGAAATGAAATAATATGCATTGGTACTTACTCTAAGACATTAGGAACTAGGGACACAGCAACAGAAAAATTGAGAAAAGAGAACCATCTTTGTCCACCAAAGAACATAACAATCAAATTCATTTTCAAAGACCTAAATTAAAACGTATAGATTATTGGTTTTATAAAAATATATTTCAGGTAAGAAAATTAAATCTTTAATAGTAAGTTACTATAATTTTGCAATGATATGTTATTTTGTGTCTCAAATAGTTGCGCAGAAATGATGAAAATTGGAAAATTTACCTCAACGTGAAGTGCCCTCAAAGTAATTTTCATGAGAAAATTAGAATATCCATCTTGTTTTTGACGATAAACAATGTCTAGATATAAAATGTAATCAAAATCGTTAGAGGAAGTGTTGAGTAATAAGTTTTTTTCTTTTTTCTTTTCAGTAAACTACCCTTAATTTTAGGGTTAGACATTTAATTCCAAAAATAGCTCGAGAGAATCTTATTAACACCCCAGATAACAAGTTTTAGCCCAATCAGTAAAATAATTTAGGCTCTAGTCCGAGGTACAGACAGACAGATAGACGTAATTGCGAAAACAACTTTTTTGGTTTTAGGGGGTCATGAAACGTCGACAGTGATCAAAATCTCAAATTCAATTTTTTTTACGATCACAATACTTTCTCTCCAAGGAGTCGAGGGAGAGTAAACGTAAAATAATAAAAAGCTACCTAGTTTGTTGGTAATGAAGTGTCGAACACCGGTGTTCCATTAATGTCCCACAATTGTGTGTTCTGTCCCAGTGTGAGAAGACCCTTGGAAAAATTCTGTCATAAAAGTGTTTTTTAATCACTGTGCTTTAATAACCACTCTGGTTATATATACGCTTTTGCACTGATGGTTTCGGGGATTAGGAAGTGTATATTTGAGGAAGTGTACCTGCATTTGCATGGAGGGAGAATGGAAAACTGTTTTTAAAAACCCCTCTTATACCAAGATTTGAACCTCAATATTCCAGTCATCAGCAGTCTAATCTAGTGCGAGAGTAGCACGTCAGACCATACGGCCCCCAAAGCGGGTGTTACCAATGTTGACCATCATAAAACTGGTTTGTATTTTTTTTAAAGGACATTCTTGTGGAGATTGGACTGTACTTAACGACGTCACGTCCCCCTTGATCTTGTATTTCCTCCCGAGGGGAGGGGGTTTGCGCTCCTGTAATCCTTAGCTGGCTGAGGCAACGACTGACATTCAACAGGACGAGGGAAATGTCGACGAACAATGGGATGAACTTACAGGGAAGTTTTGGCAGCTCCTGGCGAAAGGGAAATGGCGAGGTACACAAAGAGGAGGGATCTGATGGGAGGGTTGCTGAAGAGTGTATGAAGGGGTAAGAGGTGACTTTTAGGAGGGATTGTTTTGTTAGGGCTGCTCGTGCCTGACTGTACCTCATTCCTGCTATCAGCTGTCTTTGTGATGCATCATACTTCGTATCCTTAAGGTGCGTAGTACCCCAAGAGGTCGACTCCACACAAACAGATTGCGTTATAGGCGGGCAGAACGGCTCGAAGTGATTCAGTTCAGTGAAATGAGCCGTTCATTTTTATCGTTCAGTAGTTCGTGAACGAATACTTGTTTTGCAGCTCATCGTTCGCGACTGACCGAACTTCAAGCTAGTGGATCTTCGTTCGCGCTTTCAATCAGTCCGTTACCGGTACCAATTGGAGAAACACACCGTGTAAATTAGCTATTCCCTTCGCATCAATGGCCTGCTTTCAGGAATAAGTTTTTAAAATTTATTAAATTATTGTTTTATTTATGCTCATGAATCCAATCTAAAACTTATTAAAGATAGCACTTTATTTATTCTGAATTACGTAGTTTATTTATTCAGTGGTATAATTGTAATCAAATGAAAATTTCTTTATTTAAAAAATAAAATGCCACTAAGAAAAAGTAAACTTTGGGATCACTTTTTTGAAATTGAAGACAAAAAAGCAAAGTGTTCACAATTCGTCAGTTTAGCTTGTGGTTCTACCGGGAACTTAATGAGACACCTTAAAACCAAACACCCTACTTTCCGAGGTGAGATTCCTCATAAGTCAGTACCATCAGTTGATCAAGCCACATTAAATTTAGTTAGAAAACTGTCGACGATGTAGATATTATAGATATACAAGTGCATTCAGACATTAGTCTACGTCAAATCAGGCCTCTTAGTCGGCGCCCCGGATTTAGCCCGCGGGCCGTAGGTTGCAGTGCGCTGCCTTAGGGCAAGTCATAGTTTTAAAATATTTGAGTTTCTAAGGAAGCATTTAAATTTGCCTCTTGTAGCCTTTTTCCTAAACTCTAGAGACCACCCCTACATGTGAGGACAACGTTGCTTAATGTTTGGCTTTATTGACGAAAGGGGGGACGCAGAGGAGGTAGATTTGCTGAAGCAGCGAACAAACTTCTTGTCCCGTTATTTTTGCGACCTAAGTCAGCCGAAAAGTATTCTGTTGTTCAATTCGAACTAGTTAATGCCGATAAGGTAAACTAGTTCGACTCGTTCACCTTGAGGAGCCGCTCAATTTTAACATTTCATTCGCGAACGACACATCTCTAGAGTGCATTGTCTAGAGTCCTTATCACTCCATAAAAGTTGATTCATCTCTAACTTTCTGAGGACTAGTTGATACGGACTGCTAAGGGCTACCAATCACACCAAAGTAAGCGTGCGCGCACATTGAAATGAAAGAACCAATTACATTTTAATTACAATTACACTTAACTAGCGCATGTTTTAAATATATTGTTTGTGAATGCACTTAACCTATCTGTCAAATGTAGCCTACCCTGGAAGCTTTATCAAACCAAATAAGTTTGGTAGTTACTTGTGTTAATAATGTTCAGCTCTCGTTTGCTTCACAGATGACGTCTGTTTGTGCCTAGCTCTAGAAAATTTTCTTTCCAAACGTTTAATTAATTGGACGTTGTTTGCGAGTTTTTCATTGCTCAGCGCGGTCACGTGATTACGAATATGGACTGTGTAGACGTGATTTCCATTTCTAAGGACTTAAGGACTATAAGGATGCGGAGCTTACGGACTCTTTAGATGGGACTTAAGAAAATTTACATCGTAATTAAAATTCGATCTTTGAGTTTTTTAACTCACAACTAACCCACTTCGGTGGCCACATTGTCTAAGACGTTACTCTCGCAATAGACTGGATTGCCGATGACGGCGAGATCGGAGTTCAAATTCCAGTCCGGTGTACTGAAGGTTTTTTTTTACTAAATAATTTACACGCTTTCCACGCAAAAGCGGGTGTACTTCCTCAAAATTCACCCTTCCTTATCCTTAGCCCATGAGCGGATTAGTACATACTATGTATAGTTCAAATGCCGAATGGGTAGTAAGACACGTCTACCAAAATATAATAATATTAATGACTTAAGAATTGATTTTTTTGAAATGCGGCCCCCTCAGTATTTTCAATTTTCAAAGTACCCAAACGATTTTGACACGCCCGGTCTACCGGAACGTTTTATTGCCTCCGCGCGGGGGTTCGACCTTGTGACCTCACCACAATCTGACTGGCGCTGCACCGCTTCCAATCACAAAACTCGGCTCATTAAATTGAAACAAATGGCGACCTCCCGACCCCATTTATATAATTCTATTTTATAATGGCTTTCTAATCTATTTACAGATGGGAAAGAGAAATGTTTATGTTTCAATGTTATGCTACGCTTGTGAGTAAAAAAAAAGTTTAAAAAAATCCAGTAATTTATCTCTGGCGTCGGGATCTGTAAATCACGGAGAGACTGCCTCGCGTTATTGATATTAGTGGGACGGGGAACGGTAGACATGCAGCAATAACAGTTTCTCTAAGTATGATTCATGCATCGACACGAATAAAACATTAACATATTTTTATAAAAATAATATTATTTAAATTTGGTTTTTCTGGTTCAGAGATGTGCATATGGGTGTTTCGGTGTGCCCAGCCCAGGGTTAAAAAATACCGGATTATTAAAAAAAAGCCCAATCCAGTTGGGTTATACAGAGAAATTTAGTTACTCCGGCCTAACTGGGACCAAGTGTTATCCGTAATAACGAAATTCCGGAAATTATAGTAAAAAGTATTAAAACCATATAAACTACTACAAATCAAAATTTATTTTCACAATAACCAATTATAAAAAAATTCGAAACATGTCACAACCACTATTCACTCAGAAAATAATGAATACATATTCAGCTGTGCCAATTTTGAATGGAGTTTTTGAATGAATTGGGAAGTTAATTCCAAATTTCAGTTTGGATAGGCCGGAAATCCAGATCAATGATGGTCGGATAGACGAGGGTATATCACATTTTTGGGGGGATGGCTTTATTAAGTTTAATTTAGTTTACTATGCATATAAACTTATTTAACTAGTCAAACATGTTATATAGTAATTATTCGGGATCAAGTTAAATATATTTTAACTTAATCTATTAAGGAAAGAAAAAATAATAGCCATAATAAAGTAAAACACTAATGAAGCAATAAAACGGTTTATTTAAATGATTGATAACTTTGTTTTGTGAGAGAAAAATGGACCTAACTTACACTTATTTTATTTCACTATTTTGTTAGAATCCTAGTTTCATAATTCATGCTTGTTGGGGAAAATAATGTGTAGCAATAATATCAAATTACTGAAAAGTTGTATATTTTTTTGGTAAGGACTACAAATAATAGACAATGGTCAGCAAAATTCTTCTAAAAGATATGTTTTATTTAATCCTATCAGTAAAAGCTCTGGTAGGCTTACTTAAATTATTAACTTTTCTAGCTATCATATAATGCCCTTCATATTAAATTGGATTGTATTAAATTTTCTGTCAGATAAGATTCTTTATAATTATATTAAATGGGACTGTAGTAACTTTTCTGTCAGATAAGGGCCTATATAATAAATTTGACTATAGTAACTTTTATTTATTAGATAAGGATATTTATATTAAAATGGACTGTCGTAACTTTTCTGTCAGATAAGGGCCCTTATATTAATTTGATTGTAGTTAACTATTCTCTCAGATAAGGGCCTTTATATTAATTGGATTGTAGTAATGTTTCTATCTGTCAGATAAGGTTCTTTATATTAAAATTGACTGTAGTAACTTTTATATCCCAAAGATAAGGTTCTTCCTAAGAACAATGGACTGTAGTAACTTTTATATCGCACAGATAAGGTCCTTCCTAAGAACAATGGACTGTAGTAACTTTTCTATCCCAAAGATAAGGTCCTTCCTAAGAACAATGGACTGTAGTAACTTTTCTATCTCAAAGATAAGGCCTTTACTATGAATTTTGGACTGTAATTTCAGAATGGCAACTGTCACCCCTTCCCCTGCAATAAATAAGGTGGTCCGTAGACAAAATCAATCTCTGTGCTAATCAATATTAGGGAACTTAAGGTTTAGGTCTACTTTAAGTGGATGACACTGTACCTTATACCAACAAGTTTTGAAGTTTCATCCCGTGCAGACAACCGCAGACACTTGCCGATATTTGCATCTCTGA
>CABEEJ010009691.1:0-17337 GCA_901482245.1 Timema douglasi
AGGTGAGGACAACCATCCGTGGGTAACAATCTTTCTCTTTCTCTGGATGTTGAGACTACCGATGAATGAGGCATCGCCCACCGATATAATTGCTGCATTTGACGGTCTCTCTCTGGGAACATTTAATAATATATTCCAGTGGCTCTAAATAGGTGTGAAAAACCTATCTCAGTCTGTAGAGTGGCTACTTTCCGAGGTAATGGTCAGGCATTCTATTCCAAGCAGGGATGGATCAAGAGGGGGATATGAGCTTTCTCTTTCACAAGGATGTATTGGCATTGGGTACAATGTAGGTTCTATTGTTTGTTGATATAATAACAGGCCCCATGGTGAGGTGGTCAGCGCACATGGTTACAAGTCTAGGAGTCATAGGTTTAATTACTGGTTGGTAGCTTGGGCACTTTTCCCCAAAAGGGGAACTACCCCTATGGCCATCAGGGATGAGTTAGTTAGGCTTAAGTTAGGTTTAAAGTGTTTCCATTGGTTCCATACCCTCATACTCACTATCACCCTTATGCTCACTATCACCCTAATACTCACTATCACCTTTATACTCACTATCACCATCACCACAACTCATCACATCGGGACATGGAAAGAGCCTCCAGGAAAGGATCTACTATTAATACATTCGGACGTCCCCTACATTACATTAGTACTGGCTAATCTTTCCACTACTGGGTTATGAATGGGGTAGTCCAGACGCTCTGTATATATAGACATATATAAAATCTAAAGTAAACAGATTATCTTCTTCCTCCACTATCCCAAACTGTTTCACTCACCTGGAGTAAAGGGTGAAAGTAATTAATTATAGCCAATTTTTCTTTAGGCAGTAACAATTATTAATACTATAAATACAAGACAAAAATTAATTTACTAAGTTAAATACTGAAAAAATTATATATATATATATTTATACTGAATAATATCACTTCATTTAATTAGTGAGCGATAGTTTGATTACTTTTAAACCTATTTTATTTTATAAATAATTGTTCAGATTTTTTCACTTAAGGTAGATACAAATTTCCTCTTCTACATGACTTGGGTCTACCAAGAAAAGAAATACAGTACATATTATGGATAATTCATATTTAATCTTTTGAATTTTGAATTACATGAGACAGTCACGGTACACCAGTGGTCAATGAACCACATTTTGAGAATTACTGACTTAGCTTATAAGATTGTTGTAACAAAATAGATACAATTATACTACTATAAAGCCACATGGCTGACTCACTCCCTGACGTTAATGTTTACCCACTTCCAGTTGAGCTAGAAGCTTGAAATTTGGAAAACTTATAGCTTCTAGCCTGTAACCGACGGGTAAATTCTAAAAAGTTAAATTTTTAATTTTCAACTCCCGAAAAAGATTCAAAATGGTGGCGCAACTTTAAAGTCGGTGCGGACCTTTCTTTGGAGGCCTTTTGTGGCTAAATGGTAAGACCTATCAAAAAACAGCTCTGGAACTACATAGTGTACATCCACTTGCAAAGAAAACCTACTGGGGACTTGGGGGTGTAGCCCCCAACGAGCAAAGCGAGTCTACATATAAGCTACATTAGTCAGTAGCTGATAAAAATAGGGTTCCCATTATTATAAAATATAGTTAGAGGTATCTAAATAAGTTGTAAGGTGTACAGCCAAGACGTCCTTACTCCTTTATTTAAATTATAAACTTATAATTTGTAAGATATGTGTAACAAGATAATACACACTGTTACAAAAATATTTTGAAATAAATTAACATCTCTTTTCATCAAAGAATATAACCAAACATTCCCCAAACCCCAATTTTAAAAATATATTTGCCTATTACTCAGAAACCTTTGGTTTTATAAAATTGTATTTCAAATAACAGTGTTTTTTTTAATCTTTAATAGTACTATAACTTTGTAACGAATTGTTATTTCGTATCTAAAATAATTGCGGCGATATGATAAATATTTTGATATAGGCTCATATATAAAGTACCCTTTAAGTCATTTTTCCAGAAAATATGAGATGCGATATTTTATTCATAATGTTAACCAGTGCCTAGATACAAGGTGTAATCAAAATAATTAGAGCAGATTTTGAGAAACTCCACATTTTCTACTCTTGGCCCTTACGTAAACTATCCTTAGTTTTATGGTTAGATATCTAATTCCAAAATTTCCTTGGGGAAGCCTTGCGAAAACCATAGATACAATGTTTTAAGCTGGTTTGCGAAATGGCATCGGCTGTAGGCCAAGATACAGACGGACAGACAGACGGACAAACAGAGGGACAAACAGACAGATAGACGGATGGACAAACAGATGGACAGACAGACATACGGACACACATACAGGCAAACAGATGGACAAATATATGGACAAACAAACGGACAAACATACGTACAAACGGATGTAAACACATACGGACAAACAGATGGACAAACAAATGTACACACAAACGGACAAAAATACGTACAAACAGATGGACAAACAGACGGGCAAACAGACGGACAAACAAAGAAACAAATGGCAAAAAAAAAACACTTTTTCTGTTTCATTGGATCATGAAACGTCGATATCCCTCAAAATCTCGATTTTGACATTATTCACGATCACAATACTTTCTCTACCCACGGGATCGAATGATAATAACAACTACATGGTGAATATACTTACATTCTTTAAATGAGACGTTAAGGCCAAGGTCAAATAAACTTACGGAGTGTAAAGTTGGAAGATGACGTCACCAGCCGTATCAAATCTCTTCTGAGGGTAAACTACTGGGGCGCTGTCTACCTCAGATTGAGTTAAACACTCGAGAGCTGTCCGGCATAAAGATCGAGAAGAGATAAAGAAAGAAAAAACTAGCAAAATACGCGTCTATATATTAATAAGTAACTAGTCTAGCAAAATATCGCTAAAATAGCAAATAAAGTAATATTACGTTTAACTTACTAAATATTTTATTGCATTATTGAAAATAAATTAATTATTTTTAATAAGTATGTTGAGCCAATTATTTTAATAATATAATATATGTAATTATATATTTGTTTGTTAAATCTAGAACCAACCATTTAACAAATTTAACCTAAGTGTTGTTCTAAATAATTGTCTTTTAAGTCTCAGTGAGACATAAAAAACAACTAAATATTCATCAGTTATTTAAATGAAATACAAAAGTAGCTCTACGTTGTTTAGATATAATTGTGTGTAATATTCATTTTACAATAATTGTAATTTACCTCGTCCTAATATTGCAACCGTGATCAAATACTTCGAGAAAATACACTTGATCCATTTTATCCATAACTCGAGTATTGTTTCGACTTAATATGCGATTGTGAGAATCCACTAATTGTTTCCATTATTATATACCACGCCCTATGTTGATAAAATATGGTTTTTATAGTAAGTGATACGTAGTTCTGTAATCACTCAAGTGTTTATCGATAAAATGGCGTACGTTTACATATCTATCGCACATTAAATTTCTTACTCATAGTCAGGATATAAGAATATGCTCGAGGTATAAATTGGGGGATGAACACATTCTTAGGGCGGCAAAGTTAAATATGGCCACCTAATAGGGAAAATATGTGTATACAGTTAAATGTGTTATCCAGGCTAGGTTAGTTTAATAGAGTCTTGCGATTGTAAAGTAACCGTTGGGTATACATACACAATCCATGACATACGAAAAATATAGTAAGTTCATTTTGTTAGAACATTACTGTACTTCGAAGAATAATATTGGTTGAAAATTTTAAGTTGATTTAAAATCACCACCACGTGTACATAACGTGACCGAATTAAAACGAACAAAACTAATTTTGTTATATTAATTAATTTTGAAATTAAAAACCTTCATGGAAGGTAGAGTTTTAAAACTATAGTATATATATATATATTCAATACATCAGAAACCTCATCACTGATATATATATAACATTACATTTACCGATTAAAAATAATCTCTATTTATTTATATATTTTTTCACATAGTTTGTGGAAAAAAACATAATTTGTTTTACAATATTGTACCATGAGAGAGCACTGGAGTTCTGTAAAAAAAAAAAAAACTAAACATCGAGGGAGGTGTGTTAGCTATTAAATTGACTAAAAATAACAAATTAAAATACACAAAGGTTCTGGGTTCTGAGAAAAGTACAGCAAAGGGAGTTGTTCTATAGGTGTGTTAGACACATGCTATGGAAAAGAAAAGGTGTATGGAACTTAGATTATCTGTCTAACTGTTGCAGTTGATGATCTTTCTCTGGAAACTTTCAATGCGCGCTAATCTCGTGTTAGGTTAGACTGCCGAAGATGGGGAGATCGTGGTTCAATCCTGGTCGGGTGCACTGAGGTTTTTTCCCTCCTAAAATGGTTTTCCATTCTCCCATCTACGAAAATGTGGGTGCATTTCCTATAAATTAATACTTCCTAATCCCTAACCCATTAACGTAATTAGTATATAGGCATATTACCTGAACAGGTAGTAAGACGCGGTGCTTAAAAAAAGACACAAAAGTCGGTTTGTTCTAAGCAGGAGTGAGAAATCTTATATTGGTTGATAGCCTGATTACCTACCGAGATAAGGACCAATAAGGGTTCTATTCCTGGCATGGGTGAAATACTCGTTAGAAATGGGGCCTACCCTTTCACAATAATTATTTTATTATTATTAACACCGTGTCTTACTACCCGTTCGGGTTATACGCACTTAGGCTAATGTGTAATGGTAGGGTGATTGTGAGATGAAATGGAGGACCTACAGTTTAACGTGGAATCCTAACCACGGTGGAGGCCTGGCATTCCTTACATTCACAAGATGTCTTGTCAGAGGTGAAGGAAGGGTTTGGTAATCAGATAAATATGTGCCGGGACCGAGGATTGAACCCCGGCCGCCAGCATAGAAGTTTGACACCTTACCCCTAGACCGCCAGGTCACCCTTCACAATAATGAACTGACGCTGGTCGGGGAAAAAAGCATTGTGTATAATCTTAAAATATGTTAGTTTGTAAGTCTTGAACTTATATAATCACTTGTCTAGTAAATAGCACATTAAATGTGGATTAGTTACTAAATTTTGTCTACGGCCAAGTCATTTCTTTTTAAATTGAACAATAAGGAAAATAATTTTATTATTTTGATCCTCTTAAGAATGTTAATTCGCAAAGATTTTTTTAAAACCAGTTTATATAATATATTTTGACGATATATATATATATATATATATCGTCAAAATATATTATGTACACTGGTTTAAAAAAATCTTTGCGAATTAACATTCTTAAGAGGATCAAAATAATAAAATTATATATATATATAAATATATATATAATAGATAGATTGATAAGAACAATAGTTAAAACAAAAACACGGTTTCATTAGAGATTTTAAATGTAAAACATATTTCGATAAATTAATTACGGGATTTAAAACTTAAGAGAAATACGACACACTTTGCCTGAAAAGTGTAATTAAAAGGTGTTATATCAATTAATAGTTGATGAAGATGATCTGATGATCAATTAATTGAAACCTGCAACAGTAGTTGAATTTTTTAAGACTTCACTCAATTATATCAAACCCCGATAGATCGAAATTCCGGATAATCCAAACACACTTTTCGGAAAACGGGGGGTGGGGAGAGGGGAGTCAACAGAAATATATTTTATTGGCTAACAAGCTCAAAGTTAAAAGATAATTGTAAGGAACAGTGGTGTTTGATAATAAATAATTAATATTTAGGCTACATATTGTAGTCAATACAATGTGTTTTCCTGTAAATAAAAATAATTACAGTACATATTAGGCTACGTGTTTTACATCAGTTAAATAAATGAAAATTTGATTAAACTCATTCAACTGTAGTTTAAAATTCGTGAAAATACGAGTAATGTATTTCTTAATTCTCCCGATTGATAATTTTTTTTCGCTAATCCTAACAATTTTGGTTTCCAATTAGTTTGAATTAATAAGGTTCTAGTGCATGTTGTATCAGTTTAATGTTCTTAGAAAGGGTGTTTTAGAAAATGCAAACAATTGTTTTTTTGATAATCATTGATAAAACTTTACAAGATGACTAATGTTATTTTATAGGTATATTGATAATACATCTATCAACTGAGACAGACGTAATTATATGACCTGACGTATGAAAGTAGATCGCGAGTAGGAATAGTACGTGTAAGTATATCTATTAACTCTTCTAGCTATCACGTAAGGTTCTTCTTACGAAAATTGAACTGTTGGCTAATATACTTTAATCAAAGGCATAATTCAAACCAATTCACGGATTGCACGGATTGTAGGACCTGAAGATGAGGTACTTAGCCGGACCAAATACATTCTGAGAGGATATGACTCCTGTCATATTCTTAGATACATTCACACGTGTATTGTTTTCCTCAGTTTACGTGTCAGTGATGGTATCTCCTGGCACAGATAAAAACTCGACCACTGTTAAACATAAAGACACGATTGTCAATATTTGGGGATATAAATTAATAAGTAAATGTTCATATTTACACCATATTTACGAGTCAATACAAATATTACTAATGTCATAAATCCAGTAATATAAATCTGACATTAAATATTAAATCATATTTTAAATAATTTTTTTTAACAAGTTGGCTTAACATATTATTTTGATAGTAATCTTTGTAGCTAACTAGTTATCTTAGGTAACAAAATCCTATTTCTAATATTAAATCTAATACAACAAACAACAAAATGGAATTTAAGTAATGTTTCAATTGTTTTATTTTAAGATACAGGGAAAAATAAAATAAAATAAAATACTCATCACTTTACCTTCGGTGACTGGTGCTAAAAGTAGCTTGAGGACTGATATCGTTGCATTTTTGCAACATCATATAATGTTTTAAATAATAATCAAAAAAACACGTAGCTTTTATTATTGAAGCAATATTATTAAATACATATTTTAATAATATTGTATTTTTGTAAATTTTAATTAAAAATAGGAAAATCACAATTATATTAAACTGTTAAAAAAACATAACTTATCATTTAAAAAAAATAACAGAACAACATTGTAAGGCATAATTATATATTTTATTGTATCGAAAAATTACTGATTACTTTCGTTTACATTATTACTGTGTTATTTTATTTTAAACTTGTAAAGACAATAATTTGATATTGAATTTATGTTACTAGCGCTTTACGCAGTAATAATATTATGATTTTGAAAAATTATATTGTAAAAAATAAATTTAATTTTATCAGCAGCTTGTGTGCTATTTCAACTTGATGTGAAATCAATCAGAATTCACTTATTTTTTCCGTCATTATATACCAAAACCAATTTTGAAATGTATTGTCCTTACAGTAACTGATACGTGGAGATATACATTTTCTTAGACACATCTTTAATTGATTGTTTTAATTTTTTTTCAACAGCGTCTTATTAGCCGTTCGGGCTGTACGTATATTTACTAATTACGCTAATGTGTTAAGGATGAGGAAGGTTGGATTTATAGGAACTGTGTCCGCATTTTAGTGGAGGAAAAGTGGAAAACCATCTAGGAAAAAAAACATCTTCAGTACACCCGACAAGGATTTGAACCCCGATCTCTGTGTCAATGGAAACCCAGTATATTGTCTTGAGCCATTAATACGCCTGAGCGGGTTAAGTGGTTATTGATAAAATCAAGTAAGTTTACACAATTAATACACACAATAGCTTACTCATGAGCCAGAATCTGGACATATCCTCAAGTTATAACTATAAAAAGAACCAACGTTAAATAGGGCCCTAGAGTTAGGTGTCTAGTCTCAGTTTTCTAGACCAGATACTCTACTTTTTCATTCAAGTAGCTCCTCATTTGTGCTTACCAGGCTGAGCTAAAGTCAGTTCAAGACCCACTGTTTCAGAGAAAAAATCTGGAAGCCCCTGGGAACGAGTCCAGCACATCTTTATCCAAAGCCAAGAGCTCTGACAGAGTTGGTTAGAATTGCCACTTGCCGGAGGTTAGAAAAAAATTATAAATATTAAACACCTCTTGAAGCTCTCTGAACTGCTTTTTTATGGTAATACAGCCTAATTCGTACTTGTACCTTAATTTTGATATTCTTTGAACCATAAATAAAGCTATGTATATTTTGTTCATAAAATTTCGGGGGAAGGGGTTGAACCCCTAAACCCCTCTGACTACGCCCTTCATTCTGACCGTATCTGTTCACATTTGTTGATTACATAATCTCTTATTAATTTATGTATGTTTTTATATCGTTTGAAGCAATCAACATTTTTTTAACAATATTATATCACAATAAATTATCGGAATTTTGTAAACAGCTTTTAATTTTAAGCATATAGCTATGCAAGTCATTAAAATGGCTAAAAATATCAGATTCAAAACTTCCCCATTTTGTAAATTGTATTATTGATTTTGTTTTAAGCGTATAGCCCCAACAGAGTAATAAGACGTGGTGGTGAAAAAAAAAGTTTTATATTTTTACAAAAATCTAATTAAATTCATCCTGATAAATCTTTAGATAATATTTTTAGGAAGTTTCTTTATTTGATAGATATTTTTAAATAAGGGAAACTTAAGGAATTTTAATAATCACTGGAGATTAATTTAAGTAGTTGTAACTGTAAACCTATTTTTTTTCGACGATATCTAACATTTTTGGGAAATGTTACTTTCTTCCACTGGACTATAAATGAATGCCTTTTCAAGAAAATTGTTTCCGAAAACTTTTTAATTTAATTTTATTCTATTGAAAAATGTGAATATTGACGTTTTGAATATATTTAATGAGAATTGGGACAAGCTCAACTCTATAAAAACCTATTTTGTTTTGATAATAATCAATTTTTATCAAACCCAAACGGTTTGGTATATTGTAAGATACCAGACACGTTTTTAAAAATAAATCCTTTTTATATTTTTAATAATTAATTATTCTCTCTTGCCCCTTCTAAAAATGCAAATTGTACAATAAATGTATTCTATATGAAACCTTTATTTTGAATTTATTAAGACAATATGTATTACTTATTTTTAACTTTCTATTTTTATATTTGTACGATATCATTGTTCATTGACTTTAAATGAAATTATGATGTATGTGAACATAATTTATTGAAAACAAAATTAATAAATTTAACCAGCCGAATTTTAATTGAGACATTTTATGTTTAAAAATGTAGACCTTTGTACGGTGCATTATTGTCTACTAATATATAAACCATTATTTGCAGAATATATTGTACCACTAATGCTATATAGAAATAAGTTATTCAGTTGCCTTTTAAACCATTGAATAGAATAAATAAGCGAACTAATAATAAGGGTTCTAATTTTTTATATAAAAAATATTGAAATAATCTCTCAATATAAATTAAACCATAAATTAATTTCTCAAATGTGATGGCTTTTTGTTCTTTAAAAATATCAAATGAATTCTTTTTGAAAACTTGTATAGCTTTATTTATTTAATATGTACAACTATATATATATTTTTGCAATTTGATAGTTTGAAAACTTTGGGTTTCAATTACAAATTGATGGGTTGTACCACATTATTTTGATATAGTTGATATAGTGATAATGAATTGGTCTAAACATACTTTTGAGGCTTTCTAAGATTTTATGGACACCCAAAATGCAATACAATCAATTTAAAGTTAATTCTGTACTTTTAATTAATAATATGATACAGCTCCCAGTGATGCATTATTCGTTACAGGAAAACTTGTGAGTTCCTGTAAGTTTTTGTAATTTTCACAACAAGTTTCGTAAGATAATTTCATCACTTAACGTTAAATCATTAGGAAAAATGAATGTGAAATTAAAAACAAAATTAATTATCAAGCTAATTTGACTAAATTTCAAATTAAGAAAGTGCTAGAGTCAAAACACATAAATAGGAGGGATGAGGGTGAGGAAGGAAGCATTTTAGAGGTAATATCCGCATTTGCGCGGAAGGATAGTGGGAAACCATTTAGGAAAAAAACGCCCTAAGTATACCCAGCCAGGATTCGAACACCTGTCTCTCCGTCATCACCAGGACAGTATAACAAGAAAGTGACGCCTTAAACCATTTGGACCCTTGGGTCTCTAAGAAATTTAATAAACTATTCCAGCAGAGGGATTTAGGTCAATTCCACTTCATACACATACACACACGTACAAACATACACATCCAGATACACAACCATATAGGGGCCACCAACACATACACACTCACAATAAACATACACATACATATACACACACGTACACTTAAATATACACACATACCATTCTTATACTCATATACACATGCACATGTACATGTGTACACACACATATACACATACACAAACACTATTTATATACAGTTTGTTTCTCTTAAGCCAATTTATAAAAAACAATATAATAATTTTGAAGAGATGTTCGAATTTCTTTTATTACCATTTATATTACTAGCATTTTAATAATTGAAGTTTAAAATTGTATGCTTGATCATACAAAATATACTTTAGTGACCCTGTACTAAATGAGAGACTTAAAAATCTAAATATATAATTCCGTAATTATTTTCAGGTTCAGTTGGAAACTGTATGACTAGAGCGAGTCGTAGGATGGCGAGAAATGACTCATTTGACAGATTTCAAGGCCAGGGCGGTAGTAAAATATAATAATAGTTCCCCTCAAGATTACACTCACCGATAAAGATCCTCTAAGTTTGTCAGGAACACATCTATATATGTCTGGACTTAGACCCAAGCAAAACACCTTTATGTCTTCTTCCCTTCTTCTTGTCCCTGACCCCTTTACTAACTACCCACCCCTTTATCGCCGGGATCTGTGCAAGAAGCGTCATGGTAGACCAAAACGTGTCTAATAAAATAGCTTTGAATCGATTTTAGCCCTTTAACTTTCAGCCAACGCTGCAATGATCCTCTAATATTCTTAAATAATGAATATAATCGTATTATTCAATGTGTAACAGAATTGAAATTTGGAATTTAGTATAAATTCCAAAGATCAACTAGAGTAAAAGATATGGACCATGAATTGAGTAGAAATGGATTGACAATTAGGAAACTTCGCTATATTTTCATCATAATATGAAAGAGTTAAAAACACATTAAATTAATATAATTCACATACACACACACACACACACATATATATATATATATATATTAAACACATCAAAATAATATAATATAAACTTATAAGTTTAAGTCAAGTGTGAAGATTGGCGTAAAAAAGACAGATTATATAAATGTTAGAATAGTAGAAGTTTATGAATTAACAATATTGAAAATGATGAAAGATTTTAGGTTAATATGAACTGAAATAAATTGAATTCTATCCTTATCTGTTTTTAATGCCTTTGTTCTTTTTTCCTTAAATGCTGGTGCATTCCAGCCAAGGTTCACGACATGTTTCGACGCTACATCGGCGCCATCATCAGGACAGTTAACGACTCATAATGTGAGTCCTTCAGCTGTGATAAAACAAAACTGAACTTCAATGACCTTGAAGGAGAATATAGCTTTTTTACCTTTTTACATACATTACTGTTTCCAGCCTGTGGTCTAGATAAGTTTTTTTATTCGAGCCATATATTTTCAACTACCGTCTGGCTAGACCTGTCTTAGCTTTATATGCTTTAATCCAACTTAAGACTAGGACACGCGCACAACAACCAGTCCCCAACTGTTAATTCATTACTGTAAAACGATAAAACCCTATTTCACATATTATATTTTTTCAACCATGCCGGGGATCGAACATGGGACCCTTAGCTCAGTAGACAGACACGTTACCGACTGAGATAACGTGTTGCACTGAAGGAGAGTATAGCTAGTGAGCCATAACGTCGACGCACTATAAGTCGTTCATATCCGGAAGCTAATTTAACCGTAAATAAAAGTAGTCGGCATTCTTTCCTCGAACGTTTTGAAAATTACATATTCAAGGGGCTGCAAAATGGTTGATAAAATCATCTTTACAGGCTACAATAATATTAAATACGTGATAAGGCGAATTTATAATATGGGTAGATCACGAAACAGTTTAAAATTTAGAAAATGGCTTCCATACTCAATGATTTTGACTACCCCTGACATATTGCATTAATGCATGCAGCCATGCATCACGTGACCGACCAACACAATGACACCCACAACCTTTTCATCGATCTAAAATAAGAACCCCTTAACTCAAATTGTATAGACCTTGAGGCAGAACTAATTAAGCTCAAGTTTCTTATTGAAACTCCTCAAGTTGGCTTCTTAACAATATCTTCATTGTGTCTTGATATTGGCTATTGTTGCAACACACAAATCTTTTCCTTCCCCTTACCCCCGAACCCTTTTTTTTTACTACCCTTTCGCTATAGAGATTTTTGAAGGATTCTTCGGAACATTTTCTTGTTACAAGCTATGTTGATTGTGTACATGAAAAAAATTGGTGTTGATTAATATTTTATCAAATGGATGAATGAAACAGGCAACAAAGAAGAAGGAAAATTTACTTTTTCTTTGATCTGTTCTCAAGATTTAACAAAATCAACCAGCAAGAACCTTATTTCTTATTGAGACGAATTTTAATCAAAATCTGGCACGATTTCTTTTGGAAATGGACTGCTTTAAATATAGAATAATTGTTAGAAAATTAATGTTATACGATCGGGTAAAGATTATAAATAAACAAAACTTTCTTTTTTTATTAAATAAAAGTTACATACCATTGATTGGGAGTGATAAGTATTGTCGCTTTATGTAAATAAAATAATAGTTTTTTAAAAACTGTGTCTTAATACCTGTTCAGGTTATAAGCGTAGGTTTTTCAGGAAAAACATAAGAGCAAGGTGAATGAGGTTGCAATGAGAAATCTAAGAAATATATATGGAAAACTTGTATGGACAGAGTCAGTAATGAATGGGTGCTGAAGGAGTGCGGTTTGAAAGGGAATCCAATGGACCAATGTGAATGAAATGTCTTACGTTGGTTTAGGCCTGTTGAGAAGATGAGTATGGCTCGAGTTACGAAACAAATATATTAAGGAAGAGTGTGTGGATCCAAGCAAGGGGTAGATAATGTAGGACGTGGCTAAATGTTGCAGAAGACTGTGCGAAAAATATAAACATTAAGAGTTTTAATAATAAAATAGCATGTATGACTACATGTATGGATGTTGTTGAAGCGAAGGAAGTATGCAAGGATAGGGAAGTGTGGAGAAATTAGTAGGGATGAATCGAGTATGGGGTTGTGGTTTATAAGCTATGCACACTGCACGGTTTCTTGCTTACCTCGTAAGGGATCGGCGTGATTATGTGTTTATATATGTATGTATGTACGGATGAATGTATGTATGTATGCATGTATGTTTGTATGTGTGTGAGTATGTATGTGTGTGTGTTTGTATGCATGTATGTGTGTATGTATGTAAATATGTTTGTATGTATATAAGTATGTATGTATGTATCTATGTATATATGTAAGTATGTATGTATTTATGTATGTAAGTATGTATATATGTAAGTATGTATGTATGTATATATGTATGTATGTATGTATGTATGTATGGATGTATAGATGTATAGATGTATGTATGGATGTATGTATGTATGTATGTATGTATGTATGTATGTATGTATGTATGTATGTATGTATGTATGTATGTATGTATGTATGTATGTATGTATGTATGTATAAATGTATATATGTATGAATGTATATATGTATGAATGTATATATGTATGAATGTATATATGTATGAATGTATATATGTATGAATGTATATATGTATGAATGTATATATGTATGAATGTATATATGTATGAATGTATATATGTATATATGTATATATGTATGAATGTATATATGTATGAATGTATTTATGATTATCATTCTAATGAGTTGGGGATGAAAAGGAAGCACTTTATAGGTAATACACCCGCAATTATGTGAAAGGAAAGTGGGAAACCATTTAGGAAAAATAACCTCACTAGACTTGACAAGGATTTGAACCCCGATATTCCCGTATTCAGCATGCCAGTCTAGCACGAGAGTGATGCCTTGAAAGGTTCAAACACTGAAACGGGTAAAAAATAAAAATAATAGTTGAAATATATGTTAACTCATTCATAGTTTAACCAACCAACTCGTACAGTATACGTTTTTCAATAAATATATAGACATGTACTTTATACAAAGTTTGCCCTAAAATAATAAACTTATTATTTCAAATTCCTGTTCGCTAAAAAACAAAATAAGTTTAAAAAAACTCATTTATGTTTTTATCTAAACTTATTTAAATTTAAATTCCATTCGTTGACTAGCTTTTCAAACAACAGACAGAATAAAAATGTATTTAAGGAACCAAACCAAACCATACATGGGAACTGAGTTGGGAAAGACAGAAGTCTGTTCCAATATGGAAATAAACTTTGCATCATTCCTTCCACGATTTCCATTACATTGCACGCTTTTCTCTTTGACATGGAGTTCGTCAATAAGTCAGCTACGATCACTCCAGAAAATAGAAACCTCTTCACCATTTTGACGAAAAAGAAAAGGAACAAAAAATAAAATAAAAAAATCCCCCATTCAAAATATATAAACAGATTTCTTGAGGTGAATAGAAAAAAAAAAAGCGAAAGTAAGAAAACCTTTTTAGTGATCTTGAAAAGTGAAAAATACACTTCTTCTGAAAATGCCACCGTACAAGAGAAGGACACAGTAGTAAATAATAGCTATCAAGATTTCTGTAAATATCAAAAAGATCTGCAATGCCTATGAAAAGCAACCACGAATTTTCTACCTCGGTTATTTAATTGGTACTGGAAGGGGAGATAAATAAATGTAATACGATAAAACTTGGCGCAACGAAGAAATAATACGTAAAGCTTTAAAGTTAGCTAATTAAGAAATATTTTAAAGTATATGCCATACTCCATTGTTTTTGTTTTTAATTAATTTGACAATTAATTACTATATTATTATTACTATTATCACCGCGTCTTACTACCCGTTCGGTATATACGCACCTACGCTAATTTGTAATGGTAGAGTGATTGTGAGATGAAATGGGGGACCTACTGTTTAACTTGGGATCCAAACCACGGTGGAGGCCTGGCATTCCACGTATTCCCAAGCTGTGATTAATCCACTTATTGTCAGATATGATATGGCAATCAGAAACAGTTGGTACAACTGGGGATATTAGCTTTAAATTGCCCTCTTCGGTGGTCGCATAGTCTAGGCAATAGTCATTTGGGGTGTAACTGAGTATTATTTTTCTAAATGGTTTTTTCCACCCTTGCTTCACTCAAATGCAATTACATTTACTCTAAATTAAGCCTTACTCATCTATAACACATAACACATTTGCGTAATTGGTACATACGCATTTAGCTTGAACGGTTAGTAAGACGCGGTGCTAAAAAAAAGTAGTAGTTTGGCAAAAAATATGTTTGAATGCTTATGCTTATTATTATTATTACTATTATTATTAGCACCGCGTCTTACTACCCGCTCGGGTTATACGCACTTACGCTAATGCGTAATGGTAGGGTGATTGTGAGATGAAATAGAGGACCTACAGTTTAACGTGGAATCCGAACCACGGTGGAGGCCTGGCATTCTCCACATTCACAAGATGTCTTGTCAGAGGGGAAAGAAGGGTTTGATAATCAGATAAATCTATGCCGGGGCCGAGGATTGAACCCTGGCCGCCAGCACAGAAGTCTTACGACCAGCAGTGGTAGCAGTCACCAGGGTCATCTGCTTTGGTCTTTTGGTGCGAGAGAGTTCCAGGTTCGAATCTCGCCTGGGTCTAGGAATACTTGGAGTGTTTTTCCTTAAAGAATTTAAAACTATATCACAACGCCAATTTAGATACATTTTCTATGAGCAAATTAAAATGACGTAACGGAAAAATATCAGACCTTGAGTTAGTTTCGCTCGCGAGGGCCTTTGTATGCGTTTTTCGAATTTGCACGAAATACATCTATTAACTGTTAAGTTCGCACATACATAGACAGACACGACCATCCCATTAGTCCTCTTCCCCACGTGATATTAGACACAGAGACAAATAAGCTACCTTACAACTTTAATAGATTTACAAGTTACTAGATGCACTCTCACTTATTAATACGTCAAGTCACTTTTAACAATCTCAATACATATACAACTACTTTAATATTGTGGTAGCTAAATATCATTGTTGAATGCAAAAAAAATAAATATATTTTATAAATGTTTCTTTCCACCAGGAATTTTACTCCAAATAAAAATGTCGCATATAAAAGATCACCCCATCATCACGCCTGTAAATGCTGCAATTGATCATTACATATTTGTAAGAAGAGTTGCCTAGACAATCTATCTCACGGGGCTTTCGGTGAAAATAGCAAGTGAAGGGGTCGAACTAACTCATTAGAGCTCACTCTAAAAAGTCGTCGTTCAAATGAGTAAGATCTTTCACCCTTTGGCTTGCTCCCTGGAAGAGCTTATTTATGGTTCTCAGAACTACCGGTAGAGAGTGCAAGCGAGTCTTTCCCTCTTCCGCTGCCATTGTTAAGTGAAGGATTTGTGTGAATTACCCAGATTCTAACTTCATTGTTATCGAATGTTTCCTTGCATGCGCTTCATTTTAGCGCGAATATGTAATCGTTTAATTTGTATTTTAGCTATCACAATTTTTAAGTGAACCACAGAATAAACTTCTACAAAAAAAATACAACATCCAAATGGCTAGTATTTTATTAAGTTTGTGTTTAAAAATTGTAAAAATTGTTAAAAGAAATAAAAAAGTTAAAAACCAATGGTTTCTTGTAATAGTTATGAATGCTTAAAGTGACAGTAGCTCAACATTTATTGTTCAAGGTGGGGTGGAAGGGGACCCGAGAAAAGGACAATATTTTTGAAGTTTTTTACGGCAAAACATATTTTTGGCCAAAATAAATAAAACATTTCTCCAGTACAAACATGGAATTTAGTTTTCTTCACATGTTGATATCAACAGTTTTTAAAAATCCATCATGAGTATGGGGGAATTATCAAACAATATTTCCTAAGCGAAGATAAAAAGTTTTCATTACATTCCAAAAACACCCTTGACAGATATTCAAGAAATTTTGAGGTCATCGTGTGAAGAAAATCAAACTACGTACATGTTTGTACTGGAGCAATATTTTATTTATTTTATACAAAAAATATTTTGCCATAAAAAATGCAAAACAACTGTTTGTTTTTTTCTCGTGGCCCATATCATCCTACCTTAAGATTCGGATGGACACCTACTATATAAGAACGATAAAGTTGTGCCGGCTATTGCTTAAAAAATATGCATAGTAACAACA
>CABEEJ010009692.1:0-17336 GCA_901482245.1 Timema douglasi
ATGACATATTTACAATTTTAATTTGAGGGTGCGGGGACTGGAGGGGAAGAACAACAACTTTCTCACTAATCCATTAGATGCAAAACGGTGCAAACAATAAATTTGTTTTGTTATTAAGAACCCATCCAATTATTGAGGGAGGGGCTACGCTCAGCTTGCCCCCCTCACTTTTTTTTTACATAACTATTAAGGTGCAAAACGAAATACTTGCTTGCAAAATAGATTCAAAAAGGTGGTATATTTAAATTTTAATTTAGAGGTTGTCTGGGGGGAGCAATTTAAGTGATATAATTTAAAACTAAATAAATGGTCAGATTTGAAAAATTTCTAATTTTTTAAACTGTTTCATAAGTTATATATATATATATATAATTAAATTAATTTATTTGATAAAACTGAACATGTATTTATATTTATTATGCAAAATAGTCAACAGTTAAATATTTTTAGTAAAATTGTTAGAGCAATTTTTAAAATATTTCAAATTTGAAAAAAAAAAGTAATAATTAAACTTCCCTTAAACGAACTTATACATTTTTATTTGTAGGATGAAACACTCCCTATAAATAGATTTTAAACAATATCGTGTGAGCCACTTACGAAAAACTTAGAATTTTTCAAAAATCACTTATCAGTAAACTACCATTAATTTAATCGCTAAGTTAAAAATCTAAGAATAAATTCCCAAGTATAGCCGTATAATCTCAAGTTTGAACAAGATCCATCAAACCGTTTTGAATTCGTGGCCAGGGGCAGACAGAATTGTAAAATCCACTTTTTTGTGGTTTGAGGGCCCATAAAACGTAAGGATTCATTATACTCTCTAGCTCAACATTTTCACGATCACAATACGTTCTCTTTATATGATAAAGTAAAAGGCGGTGTATCGAGACGAAACAAGTGTTCTAAAAGTGTCCCCTCCCTATTTCGAGACGAAACAAGTGCTCTAAAAGTGTCCCTCCCTATTTCGAGACGAAACAAGTGCTCTAAAAGTGTCCCTCCCTATTTCGAGACGAAACAAGTGCTCTAAAAGTGTCCCCTCCCTATTTCGAGTCGCAATCTTTCACACAAAAAGCGCTCTTTCTTGGCAATAAACTTGTATTTGTTCTGTGTGCAGATCTTGAAGTTGTAGACTGTAGAAGGATCAAGGACATATTTACAAGTCCGGGCCCGAGAGGAATATAGTTTATCATTATTTACCATTTGATGCGTAGATGGCAGAGAACCTTGAATCGCTCTCAGACTGCGGCTCTCGCGTCTGATAGTTTCTATCTATTCTTGTTGGTGAGGGATATGGTGTCCACACAAACTACAATCTCTAGTTTACAAGTAGCAGGTACATTTAGAGTTTAGAGGCTGGCGATAAACAGCACTTTCATGGTCACTTATTAGGTGGTGTGTAGGGGAAAGCAAAAAAAGGGCCACTTGTTGGATATCTGTCGAGCGTGTCTTGACATTTAATGACAACTTTTTTCTCTCCATTTAAAAAGTTTGTCATCTAATGCCTCTGTGCTCATGCCAGATATTCAACAGCTGTTGATATCACCGTGTGAATAAAATTACTCTCTTCATGTATACATATAAGCGATATTTTATTTATTTTTGCCAAAAAAAAGTTTTGTTATAAAACTGCAATAACACCGCATTTTCTTGCGTCACCTACATCCCCACCTTAAAAGTAATATTTATTATAATTTTAAAATGTAAATAAAATTGATCTTCTGAGTTAAAAAGCACAGCGCAATTATTGGTAGAATTTCATCATGATTCAAAAGTCAATGTTTTCTTCAGTCAGGAGAACATTGTATTTATTTAAAAAGCTGTTTGATTAGCTAACACGAATGCCAGTGCGATTGTTTATGAAGTGGGATAACTAATTACTCCTAATGTGTGCGGCTGGGAATCGAACAACAAGCCCCGAGTGTGAATCATTCAAACCACTCGTAAAGTAAAATTTGAGAATTGGTTTATTTTTGCGTTCACTTTTTCTTCGCCTACTTTAAATGCCTCACAATAGTCAAGATGGTCATACGGGAACTAACGACCTCGGAGACTTTGCTTCGAAACCTTGTGTGGTCAAAATATTATTCACGTTGCATACAAGCAAAGGAGCGCCAAAAGCGGCCTATAGAGCTCCATTTTGGGCTTACCGCGTCTTATACCTGCTCAGGCTGCTCGAATTTGATTATATGAAGGTTAGAGGGATGAGAAAAATATATTTTAAAGAAAATGTACCCACATTTGCTTGGCGGTAGAGTGGAAAATCTTTGAGAAAATAAACATTTGGCCGGCATTTGAACCTCCTCGTCACTGGTAAGTGAAACTATATATGCGTGACGCATACTTCACGTGACCACCGATGTTAGGTTGAGCGCTAATGACCCCACAGGTCAAACAAGTGATTTTAAATACATTGGATGGTCCCACTGTATGGTATGGTCAAATACCTCCACAAAAAATATATTTGCTTATAACCCAGAAACTATTTGTTTTATAAAAATATATTTAAAATATAAGATTTACATATTTAATAATATTACATCTTTACAACGATAAGTTATTTCAAATATTTGTGGAGGTATGATCAACAGTGGACGTTTCTGCTGATGAAAATGAAAGTTGTCATTTTGTTGTAAAGTTAAACAATGCCTGGATACCAAATATAATACAAACCATTAGAGCGGATTTTGAAAAAAATAATTCTTTTTTTCTGTTTCAGCAAACAACCCTTAGTTTTAAGGTTGTGTTTACTTTGTTTTTATTCAATTTAGATATTTAATGTGCACTTTCTAAACCTACTGATTAGATCATCGCACGACTAATAACATAACTTGAATCTAAAAAACCCGCCTCGGTGGCGTGGTTAGCTAACGCGCTAGTCATGTTGAGCTAGACTGCCGAGGATGGGAAGATCGAGGTTCGAATCTCGGTCGGGTGAATTGGGGGTGGTTTTACTAAATGGTTTTCCACCCTCCCTCCACGTAAATGCGGGTCCACTTCCTCTGAATTAAACTTTCCCGATTCCTAACCCAGTAGTGTACTTAGTACTTAAGCGTATAACCCGAACGGATGAACCCACATTCCATCAATGATGCATTTTTCGGCCGTGTCGGGAATCGAACTTGCGACCCTTAGTTTTGTAAACAGACGCGCTACCAACTGAGCTAAAGTGTCGGACTGGTTGAATATCTAATTCCTAAAACTGCTTGGGGGAACCTTATGAACACACCAATCATCTAGTCCGAGACAGACAGACAGACAGAATTGTGAATACCACTTGTTCTGCTTCAGGGGTCATGAAACGTTGACATTTATCAAAATCTCGAATGCAATTTTTATTCACGATCACAATACTTCTTTCTCCGAGGTGTCGAGGGGTGTGCAATTGTGGTGCTACCAAGTGTGTTTGTAGTATAATGTGCGAACGTTGTCTACATTAGTGTGAAATATATATCATTCTCTTTCAAAGTAAAACATTTGAGAAATTGTATTTGAAAAACAAAACTATATACAATTTTTTTTAATAAGTGTTGTATTTTGTACATTTCAATACCCTAGTTTATGATTGACGTGTTTGAAATATAAAATATTGATGGTAATGTTTAACATCCCCGAGTATTCAAGCTAAAGTAGAGCAACTAATCTATCATATCCTTGACAAACGAGTTTAACTAAAGTTATCTCGTAATTTAACCATAGGCTCATAGACCTGTCTCTTTATTAGAATAAAGATAACTCTACAGCAACATGTGCGCAAAGAGAAAGCTGGATAGAAATAGATTGAAATGTTTCTCTGACGTTTTATCAAGAGTTCTATTTACTCCAATATCAAAATAGACTTAACGTAAACTAAGCATATTTTGCTCTTGCGTATTATATCGAGGTAAACGTGACGTCCACTACCAACGTAATATCATAGTAATTTCGACTCCAACATGTATTTGACGTGGCTGCCTGAACGTTACTTACAGTTAACAAATAATAGCTTCCTTTATCTATATAAACTATACTATATTACACGTTATAGAATTGAGTTATAAATTGTGTTATCACAAAAGTAAAACGTTGTTTTGATGATGACCCGACCTTAAAGCAACATATTACATAGATTTGAATCGGTAAAGCCCACGTGTATGTATACAGGGTGTTCAGAAACTGATCCCAAACTGCACATATAGTTTGTTTGGACCAAAAGTAATAAAAATCCCTGTACACTTACATCCGGAAAACTATGCTAATAACATTAAATTGTGTTCACAATTTTGGTGTACTGCGCCGGGAGAGAATAGCTCTCCAAACATGCGTGTACAACAAGTTGCATAGGAGCTAGGCGCAGCACTGCACAGCATTATATTATTACATGTGCAGTGCCGCGCCTAGCTCTATGCAACTTGTTGTACACGCATGTTTGGAGAGTTATTCTCTCCCGGCGCAGTACGCCGAAATTGTGAACACAATTTAATGTTATTAGCATAGTTTTCCGGATGTCAATGTACAGGGATTTTTATTACTTTTGGTCCAAACAAACTATATGTGCAGTTTGGGTTAGGAGTTTCCTAACGCCCTGTTACATCGCGTATAGCTACTCGTTTGGATTACACATTTACGTACTAAGAACGCTAGTATGTTAGGAAGGAGGAAGGTTTTATTTAGAGGAAGTGTGGAAAAGCATGTAGGGGAAAACACCCTCAGTAAACCCGCCCGGGATTCGATCCTCGATCTCCCCGTCATCACATTTATGTTATTCAAACGTTGAGGATTGAAGTACGCATCATCTACGTTTCCAGTCAACTTAATCACAACGTTATATCAACAGTTAACAAAAATATATTAAAATAAAATTAGCCCCTTATTATTTTATTTAGTCGACCTTTGTGGTCTTGGGGTGAACTGATCGCCTTAGGACCCGATGTTCGTGGGTTGAAACCCAGCAGGGTTCGACGGATTTTTCTTGATCAATAAAAAACATGTAGCACAACTTCCTTCGGAGGGGGGAATAAAGCCGTCGGTCTCATGTCTATTTTGATGGGTAAAAGAGCCCTGGAAGGTATGTGACCGCGTCTTAGTACCCGTTCGGGTTATACGCTTTAAGTACTAATTACGCTAATGGAATAGGAATTGGGAAGGTTAAATTAGAAGAAGTGGGCCCGCATTTGCGTGGAGGGAGAGGGGAAAACCATTTAGGAAAAACCCTCCCCAGTTCAGCCGACCGAGATTCGAACCTTGATCTCCCCGTCCTCAGCAGTCGAGCTCAACACGACTAGCGCGTTAGCCAACTACGCCACCGAGGCGGGCTATGTGAAAATACCTTCAAAATTGGTCGGCCCTTTTACTCTAACTCATAGAAACTATCTTGTGCCGATATAACAAGGTATTTGAGAAATCCCACGTTAAATAACTCAAATATATATATTGTTACCCATATTTAGAATATATTCCAGTGATTAGTTTGCGGTCAAGTTAAAGTCAGTTTTTTAAGACGTCGAAAATATACTTAGAATATAATCCGCGACATACCACGGGGTGAGCTGAAACCCGGTGCGCTACTGAATCAGGTATAGATCGCGGAGCTGAAAGTACTCCTACAGTTAGTGGACTTACATACTAAAGTATGTCCAAAAATTATATTTAAATCTTTGATAATAAATTAAATATATACTATTGTATTGTTGCGGCGATGGCTGTGGATTATCACACTAAAATGTATTTATTGGAAAAAAGATCTATATAATAATCCCTCACTCGACTTTCTAATCAAGGTCTATCCAACTTTACATAGATATTTAACTTTCGGTGTTTAGTTTGAATCAAAAGTATATTTTCCCCGTTCCCGCCACGTTGAGAACTTTAAAACGACCCCTCTCCCAACTCTGTATATATTCGTTACACCAAACCACTCAGGCTAGAATTGAGCTGTTATTATCTTTGACCAAAGAGAAATATTTTAGTTACCGATGTACAACTATACACAAGTCATGGTCTCCATGGTGATGTAAGCAAAGAATGGCTATACATATGAATCACTGCTCACACAGAAGGTAAGGATTGAATGTCCGCTAGGAAAATGGCGTTTTAGTTCAAGGCTATCTGCCCTGCCCCAACCCCTCGAGCTCAAAAATGAGTGTTAATTAATAAAAAAAAATCGGTTAAACCGTTTTCCAGTAATTTCAATGACCAGAAATTGGCTTATAAAATTATATTCCTATGAAATATATGTAGAGACAAATAGAGTGAGAGCGAGAGTAAGTAAGTCTGTAGAAGAGAGTATATGTGTGGTACTACGCTGATTCACCTCAACGCACGCTACGGCTCTCTCATCGTACATAAGTTGTTTCACAAATGCCACAAAGATGAAATCTCTCAATGTACTTACTGTTTTTTATATTGAATTAAAATGCTTTTTTCATGATTTTCAACCCCCTTCACCCAAGTAAGGGGTCGTAATATTTGCCCCACCCCCATCCCTCCCCATCATAAGTAATTTTTTTTTACAGTTTGGTGAATTAGATTATATTAATCGTTATTATTAAAAGGAAAAGTCTCTTGTCGTGTGTATTGTATCAACCAGCTTTGTGCAAAATATGAAGTCTATATTTTAATTATTTCTAAAACAGTGAAAATCAGTTAGTCAGTTAATGAAAATGGAACATATCAGAACTTTCTGGGGAAAAAACCCATAGATTTTTAGATTTTTACTTACCATTAACATTGATTAAAAAACCTTACGTAAGATGGATTCTGACCCCCCCCCCTCAAACCCTTACGTAATTTAAGGATGCCCCCCTAGGTTGTCCCAACGTATTTTAGTCCTTCCTATATGACGTCACTTATTCACTGTCAATATGTGGATGATACATCCATTGTTGTAGATCTCAAAACAACGCAAAATGGTTGTCTCTACAGCAAGTAATCGAATTCGATATTTTGATGGATGTTGGATGTTGGAAATGTTATGATCCCCTGACCCCTGAAAAGTTTGTTTTTTTACCCCAAATTCTGTCTGTCTCTCACTTGAACTAGAACCGGGCTACCTACCATTTTATCGATCAGGCTAAAACTTGGTATTTTGGGTTTTCATAAGGCTCCCCCGAAGGATTTTTGGAATTATCTCACCAACCCTAAAATTAAAGATAGTTTACTCAAGGACTAAAAACTAAACAAACAAAAATTCTAAACATAGGCTCTAACGATTTTGATTAAAATTGATATTTAGACAATGTTTGATAATAATTACAAACAAAATGGTGCATTTCATCTTACCATGAAAACTACTCTTGGGTATTTTACATAGGCGGAATTTTCCAGTTTTGGTAATAATTTAGATAACGAAGCGATAAGATTCAAGTTTCAGAACTTTTTTGACAGTTATAAAAGGTACTAACATGTTTTTCATCTACATACAGGAATGGAATCTTCAGTTTTAATATATATTATAAATACTTTAAAATAATACTAATAATTTTGTAAAATATTATTAAACTTGACAGCAATTTTTATTAAATATTTGTTAGGTATACGTTCCTTTTCACCGAAATCCACAACACACGCATACTTTGTTATTTTTACGGTTTAACACAAGCTGAGGGACTGAGAGAACTATAAAAAATAATAGAACAAATCTTAAAAATTAAACAAATGAGTAATACCAAATTAATTCAACCAAATTGAGAATCATTATCTGATAACAAGCTTCATCTCTCATCCATACATCATATTACTCATTATCTTAATAAATCACTTCTCCACAACCACATTTCAAAACCCTCCAATTACCTGTTTTCCCTCGTTCTTATTGTCCACGTCTCGGATCCATATGTCACCACACGAAACACTTTGAAAACCCTTTTCACTCGGGATTCTTCTGGCTGTAAGTAATCCTGCTTTGAGCTTCCTCCGTACAGTTTTCACTCGGGATTCTCCTTGCTGTAAGTAATCCTGCTTTTAGCTTCCTCCGTACAGTTTTCACTCCAAGTCACCAGACCTCCCAAGTATGTGAATGGCCTCACTTGTTCTAGTTTCTCCAGTTCAACGAATATAACACTGCCTTCCTCCTTTCCAACTCTCAACACTTTACTCTTACCGATATTTACCTTCAGTCATTTTAGAAAACCTACACAGACACATTTGTTTATTTTAGTTCATAAATACTCAAGACAAAAGCTCAAAGCTATGCTTTTAGTTTATAAATTAATATTATTATTTTTTGATGGCAGTTAGCTTGGTCAAATTTCTGATGATAGTAGATAGTTCAAATATAATTATAGCCTAGTGAACTCCGAACCACTTTTGGCACAATTTATTTCGCATCCCGAAAGTATTGATAATCAGGGAGTCGAACCAATAAATTCACAAAAGCTGTTTATTTGGTTATTTTCGGGATGCAGTCTATGGCATATCCATCCAAAGGAGGACATCCTAGTCATCGTTTCGTTATTTTCGGGATGCAGTCTATGGCATATCCATCCAAAGGAGGACATCCTAGTCATCGTTTCGTTATTTTTCACTTGAACTCCATCTCGTGGGTTTTGACTAAAGTCCGTTCACCGTAGGAATTGACTTCTGAAAGGTCTTTTTCCCTACCAGAAATATATTATATAGTAGGATATTGGTAGGAAAAAAGACCTTTAAGAGAGTAATTCCTACCATGAATGAAGTATACATTCACGCCCATCGAATCAGAGGGGGGTCGTGTGGGGGTATTTTTCTCACCCTAAGTTTCGGCCTGGGGGAGGCAGGCGAGGAAAATAAAGGTGAAACCTAAAGGAAGGACAAGAGGAAATGAAAACGTGTTAGAGAGAGAGGAGAAATAAATGTTTCCCTTTAGTCCAAACTTTCGTTGGTGTTTTGTAACAGTTATGTGATGGGCTTTATTTGAGTCACCTTAACCCTCCACCGAGCAAAGCTGTCAAATCACAATGTTTTGGAAAGTATTTACCTGTAAAAACTCATTCAAAGGCATAAATGATCTGTCTTAAAACATGTGTTACATTTTGACTGATCATTCTTTTCGTTGTGAGGTCCTGGAGCCGAGTACCAACGTTACAATACTAAACAACACTTGGATAGACGATATTTAATTTAATTTAAAAGATATTCACTTTACAAAAGGTATAAATATTTAAATTAGATTATATTTTTCTAACTAATCCCAATTTTATATCTCAATAATTTATACCTTTTATAAATTTAATATTTTTTTGTATGTTTCCCAAAATGTTAAACGTAGAAATAATATCAATTGACACCAGAAGAAGACGTTAAAAACATTTTGGGGTTACGTCATGTTTGAATATAAAAGGGTTCCGTGACTGAATTTGATTGGTGAACACAGTTTTAGCGAGGATCGTTGACACCGCCCGGGCGCTGTTTAGTTTGAACGGAGCTTAGTTGGTTTTGGCTGATATTCCCCCTCCCGCTTGGTTCGTCTTGTGGCGGAGCTCGCGTCTGTTTCATTCAGTGCCGAGCTAGTCAGCGCGCGGGCTGGTCTCTCTTGTGCAGTGCGCATGCGCGGGGAGTCATTCATTGACAAGAGAGAGACAGAGAAACTAGTGACCACGAGGACTGGTGAATTCATATCGTCCCAAAAAGAAGAATTAAAAAGTTCCGGTGCAAGTGATCCACCGAAAATTAAATAATAATATTGAGTTACAGATGAAAGTTAAACGTGCGTTGTTAACCCCTCGAGTCCCCTCCACCCGCACAACAGGAGGAACTATTTATTAAGGTAACTCGACAATAAATAGTTATTATTATTATTATTAGCACCGCGTCTTACTACCCGTTCGGGTTATACGCACTTACGCTAATGTGCAATGGTAGGGTGATTGTGAGATGAAATGAAGGACCTACAGTTTAACGTGGAATCCAAACCACGGTGGAGGCCTGGCATTCCTCACATTCACAAGATGTCTTGTCAGAGGTGAAGGAAGGGTTTGGTAATCAGATAAATCTTTGCCGGGACCGAGGATTGAACCCCGGCCGCCAGCATAGAAGTCTGACACCTTACCCCTAGACCGCCAGGTCACCCGCGACAATAAATAGTGATTCACTGGTTTCAAATTATCACCCTTTGTGAGTTATCACGGGTCAAACTTGCTATTTATGTTATTCCCGTACCATTGTTGGGGCTAAGTAATTAATTTATGGACCTTGATGCTCTTAGGGTAAAGTGCTCACCTCAAAATCCGATGTGGTTGACGGGTTTTTCTTGAGCGATATGAATCCGTAGCACAACTTCCTTCGGAGGGGAAATAAAGTCGTCGGTCCCGTGTCAATTGGGGCAGGTCAAAGAATCCTGGAAAGTATGTGAAAATACCTCTCCAGGCAAAATTGGTAGGACCTCTAGCTCTCGCTCATAGAAATTCTTGTGTGCTGATATCGTTTCAGAAAGGGTGCGTTGAATACCTCAAATATATAAAATACATACACTTATGAACGTATGGGGCTAACATTTAGTATAACCATACATGCATATGAGGTGTACACAATACATATTTATAATATGTTAAAAACAAATATATATTTTTATGTACAGGCAGTTAAGATGTTGTAAATTACATAGTCTTTAATTATATAGCAATACTGTTATTTTTATGCCCCGATAATTTGGTTTTCAAGATCTAAATTTGCAGTACAAAATGTCGTTATTTAGATATTTTTTTAAATCCTGGCTTTACTCGTTAATGTTATTAATCTGTCCGAATTGATAATTGTAAATAAAAATTGGTAGATGTGAATTTGATCAAACTTCTTGTATTGACTGTACCGATTGTAGAAACAACACCTACCAGTTGGACATAATATGCCAGGCCGAGGCAGAGGGTCAGACAATCCCAACTAATAACACCCAGTTGAAGCGGACGCCGGCGTCCTTACCTGGTCTGTGTTGCTGGAATAGACAGCAATCTATTAAAAGTACATATTTGTTTGTCTCTTGACCATCGAGACCAAGTGTTGAGTCGTTGAAAACTCCCCCCCCCCCCNCCCCCCCCCCCCCCTTTTCCACCGGTTAAGCCCTGCCCTCAAAACAATCTTAGTTGAATCTTCTCCTGACATACATATGTAAATAGGCCCCTGGCGGTACAAGTAAATGTATTTTTGGAAAGGGGGGCCTAGGAGAGGCCAAGGAATTTTTTAAATATTAAATTTACGTTAGAATATAATTAGGCATGCATTTTATAATACTACAATAAACTATTCGACTTAAGAAATATGCAAAAATATGTTGTTTTTTTATATTGAATTAAAATGCTTTTTTCATGATTTTCAACCCCCTTCACCCAAGTAAGGGGTCGTAATATTTGCCCCACCCCCATCCCTTCCCATTATAAGTCTTTTTTTTTACAGTTTGGTGAATTAGATTATTTTAATCGTCATTATTACCTTTATTATTAATACTATTGGATGGGGGTTGTCCCTACCTAAAAAAACTGTACGCCCCTTAGGTTGTCCCAACGTATCTTAGTCCCTCCTATATGACGTCACTTATTCACTGTCAATATGTGGATGATACATCCATTGTTGTAGATCTCAAAACAACGCAAAGTGGTTGTCTCTACAGCAAATAATCGAATTCGATATTTTGATGGATGTTGGAAATGTTATGATCCCCAGAAATCCGACGAGCTAGGAAGGTAGAGAGAGGAAAGTTTTGATCACTATCGTAGTTGACGAACGTTGCTTACTAAACAACAATAAAATATACTCTACTTATAAACGTTGCTTGTAATGAAAATCGGAACCGTTTTAGTAGAGTTGTAGACGGGATCTTGTTTCACAGCAGCGCGGGAGGGCTTTGTTAACTAAAACATGGATATTGAAACCAACATTGGTAACATAGCAACTATTGTTTAAACTTACAAAGTTTGGGGAATCTCCAATTTTTGAAAACCGTGGATATTCAAGTTTGATTTTTTTAAACTGCCGTTTTATATTGTTTTTCCTTACATTTTCAAGATTTTAATAAAATATATGAAATCCAGATTTGTTTTATTATTAAATAGCCTATCTAATTTTGTTCCTAGTACTAACAATTCCTTATTGTTTTAATAAAAATGAAAATAAAAACTATGATCACGATATAAAGAGACATTCCCACAATAATGTATCAGCTAAAATTCTTTTCGGAAATTTAACGGTTCTGTTTAATGACTTAATTTGTGCATTTACAAGGTAGAGCTAAAGTTGCGATAAAGATAATATTGAACAATCTTTTTACTATTTGTTTTATAATTTTTGCAGAAAAACAGGAGCATTTAATTATTCATCAGATAAGTATAGTATAAAAACTACAATTCAACCAAAATATCCTTTTGGCATATGTTAGTTTTATTGTAGAAGTACCTTAAAAATGATGGAGGCTTTTGGTTCGTTGGTATTTTTTTAAACATTGCATATTTTTGCTCTAGTAAATAGTTTTAGGAAGCTTTCAGAACGTATTTTATTGCTTTACCAATTTCATACTGTAGTGACATCGGTGTAGCTGTCGTTTCTCTGGTTGCTTGTGTTTCTCCTAATACCTCTACATTTTCCATGCATATTTCATTACACACAACACTAATAACAAACTCTTACAATTAATATAACAATCAAACCATTCCAGGGACTCCCCTTCGCCGACGGTTTACAGAATATACTAATAGTGACATCTATTATCCACAGTACATATTATAAGCTGTGTTTGTCTAACTGTTTACATGCATTCCAACGTAGTGGACTTTCTTATAATCTTTATTTGGAAAGCTGAGAAACGAGGTTTTCAGAAACTTTTTGCTGTGATGGTTTTCAATCGAAAAAGCACGCGAACCGCGATTCCACTAAGTCCGTCACAAGAATCAGCTCATGTCTCGCCATCCCACCCGGTCCGTCACAAGAATCAGCTCATGTCTTGCCATCCCACCCGGTCCGTCACAAGAATCAGCTCTTGTTATTTCGCCATCCCCCAGGGAGATAATAGCACTTAGAGGTGACGTTTTCTATTAAATTAAGTTGACTCTGATCATCTGTAAGCTCTCTCCAGACACGAGACCGGGAATACACAACTATTTATAATATTTTGTGTGAGCAGAGGCCTCCTTTTCAGTTAAAAATTATATTAAATATCCGCGAAATCAAATCGAGGTTCGACTTTTTCTTTTTAGTTTTATTTTGGAAATAATATAAATTATGTACGATATATATTTTATCTGAAGACACTAAATAACATTTACAAAAGGTTTTATTACAATAATCTATAATATACGAGTATTTCGTTCAAAGTCGATGAATCAATGAAATATCACCGACTTCAGTGGCCACATGGTCTAAGCCGTCCCTCTCACATTAGACTAGACTTCCGAAGATAGGAAGATCAGGGCTCGAATTCCAGTCAGGTGTACTGAGACTGGTTTTCCCTAAAGGGGTTTTCACTGTCCCTCCACGCAAATGTGGGTACACTTATTCTAAATGCAACCTTATTCATTAACTCATTATGGTGATTAGTACATATGCGTATAACCTGAACAGGTAGTAAGACGTGGCGCTAAAAATAAATAAAACAACTCATAATATATAATTAATTTGGTCCTCTTGCAGATTTTTGTCCTGTGAACATTGATTAATTTAATAATGGATAAGACTTGGATATATAATTGTTAGATTTAATGGATGTAGATGATAAAAATAAAGAATTAATACCCTGGATAAATAATATCGGGTAAATTATATAATGACAAAGCGAGCCCGGAAAAGTACACATTAAATAAGAGGAAATAGTTGAAATGGACATAATATAAACGTGACAGGGATAAGAGTTTGGATTTAATGATTATAAGATGATCAAAACACGATTATTAACAATATAACTATGATAAATAACGAATGAGTATACGTGGAAATATACACATTAAAATGACAAAAAATAACAACATGGACTGGATGAGAAACATATTTGTGATTAAAAATGTAAAGTGAAATACTTGAAATGATTATAACAAGTAAAAATGCAAATACACTTTTATAGGCTGCAGCGAACTAAATGAACATATGAAATGTGTGAAATTTTAAAATCAAGTTCAACCAGCAGTGGTTATAGAAAGCAATATTTAGATGAAATGTTTCAAGTTGACTGTAGATATTTGAAGAAATTATCCACAAATCCTAAATCTTATCTTGTTAGAAGAGTCCCTTTAATCTCTAGTGGCTGGAAGCCCTCCTGGAAGGTTAATGTCCTCACGTGTTTCGACATTTCACTGTCATCTTCAGGAAAATATCATATATATATATATTAAAATATGAAAGCAAGGAAGATGCTATACAATAATAAAATGATGAATTTAAATTAGATGAGAAATACGTGGACCGACAAATTTGATGGTTGATATTAAAAGTTAAGAAAAGGAATTAATTAAATTGAAAATATAAAAGTTATCCATTTTAATATGTGGTGGTTTTTTTTGTCATTTTAATGTGTATATTTCCACGTATACTCATTCGTTATTTATTACATTTATATTTTTCCTATTTTGAGCAAATTATAGCCAATAAATTTAAAGACATGTTCTGTCTTTGCTAATCCATTATTATTTCAAGGTAATCTTTATTTTGATCATCTACATCCACTAAATTTAACAATTATAGATCCAAGTCTCATCTATTATTAAATTACGCTCCTTACTTTATTTCATATTTTAGAATGTTTTCTAGAACTTTATTACTATTATTATTATTAGCACCGCGTCTTACTACCCGTTCGGTTTATACGCACTTACGCTAATGTGTAATGGTAGGGTGGTTGTGAGATGAAATGAAGGACCTACAGTTTAACGTGGAATCCGAACCACGGTGGAGACCTGGCATTCCTCACATTCACAAGATGTCTTGTCAGAGGTGAAGGAAGGGTTTGGTAATCAGATAAATCTTTGCCGGGACCGGGGATTGAACCCCGGCCGCCAGCATAGAAGTCTGACACCTTACCCCTAGACCGCCAGGTCACCTAAAGTTTTATTAATCAATCTACTAGTACAAAATGCTTAAACTTAATAGTATCTCTTAGCCTCGAATATTTTTACAGACGAAGCTTCGTAGTTGTCGAAATAGATTGTGTTTTTTTTATCGAAGTTAATGTTTTATAAGCAGAGTCCTACTACCTGTTCGGGGAAGTGAATTCTAAGCGGGCGAATATCCAAAGTGAAGTCGAAGTTTTCTTTACTTCGCACACCCCTCATGTTCAGATCTATTACGTACCCGCGAACGGCCGCCTTGGTTATAGTTCCTGAGATATTGTGAACACTCCTTTACTCTCAACCTGACTGCACGCCTCGATGGATTGATTGGATGGTCGAATTATTCCAAGAAAACGTTCTACAAATATATTTATCAGTAAATGTTTATTTTGAGTTTATTACTTTCCTTATTGTTAATACGCTGTTTTTCTATTACTAGGCTGTAGTTTATTGCTACTGTACTCGATAAATACATTATAAAAATACCCATATTTCTTTGTCAAGTTTCAGTATCCTAAACAAATCACCCCCATTCACTTCCCACTCTCCCTTCGCTCAACCCATTCACTTCCCACTCTCCCTTCACTCAACCCATTCACTTCCCACTCTCCCTTCACTCAACCCATTCACTTCCCACTCTACCCTTCTCTCAACCCATTCACTTCCCACTCTCCCTTCACTCAACCCATTCACTTCCCACTCTCCCTTCTCTCAACGCATTCTCGATCTTGCTTACGGCCCTAAACCTACTTCCGAGTCAAGTCATATGATGCCATCTTTATATATCTTATCAATAAAATAGCCCGCTTCGGTGGCCGCGTGGTCTAACGCGCTAATCTCGTGTTAGGCTAGACTACTGGAGACGGGGAGATCGGGGTTTGAGTCTTGGCCGGGTGCATTGAAAGTGGTTTTCCCCAATTGGTTTTTCACTCTCCTTCAATGCAAATTTGGGTGCACTTCCTCTCAATTAAACCTTCATAATCCTTGAAACAATGGTCTAGTTAGTATATAACGGGTAGTAAGACTCGGTTCTAACAATAATAACACTAATAATGTAGTAATATGGATTATACGACTGCTCGCGGAACAAAGAGAGCTTTAAGCACCGCGTATTTATATCTTGTCAGATTATACGTTTATCTAGTAATCACGTGACTGCGGTATTGATTAGTTAGTGTACCCGCATTTGAGTGGAGGGAGAGTGGAAAATCATTTAGAAATAAATACTCTCAGTACACCCGACCTAGATTCGAACCTCGATCTACCCGCCATCGGCATTCCAGTCTACTGAGAGAGTAGCGCGTTAGACCATGCGGCCCGCGAAGCAGGTCAAAGAAGAGTTGACTTCGCGGATTTAGCTTGTCAATATTGTACTATTGTGATTTATTTCACTCTTTACTTTATAATAAGGAGATAAAAAATATTGTAACAGTAGAAATTTTCGACCTTGATATCGTGATGGCCTGCGTTTTTTGTGTGTTTGAACCCAAAAAAGTGTATTTTGTTTGTTTGTTTGTCTGTCTGTCTATCTGTCCCTGGCCACACATCTGAAACGATCTCATGGATATTGTTCAAACTCGTTGTTTGGATGTTAATAGAGAAATAAATACCTTTTTTTAAACTTAGCCTTCAAATTAAGGGTAGTTTACTGGTGCGTGATTTTTTTTTATTCCAATTTTTTTTAATAGCTCTAAGGATTTTGTTTAAATATCTAGGGAATGTTTGACCTCCCAAATAACACCGTATGCTTGGTTTTTGGGTAAAAATTTGTCACTGTGTTTAAGGCGTTAAGATCTCAACATACGGTCAACTTCGCATATAGTGAACCAATATGGACCCAGATATTTGGTTTACAATCCGAAGTTCACTAAAACCAGGGTATACTGACGCGTAACCTTAAGTGAAAGGGGTAGGGACAAACTAAACAAAATATCACACATAGAATACATTTTATTGAAATATATTGATTAACATTTCAATAGTCGGCCATGTGCTGTTGCTTGGTGTGTATTATTTTAGTTAATATGTTCTACGCATCCTTCTCAACAGTCCACTCTCGATTTCACACGGTACATACAGTCTATAAACCTTAGAACTGTCTCGAAACCCTCCAACACCTCTTTCACAGCTATAGCTTGTTATAGTTTCATGGCTTTACACGCTTTGGTGGCCAAATTGTCTACGGCGTCATTCTCGCATTAGATTGGGTGGGTATAGTGAGGGTGGTTTTTACAATCTGTATCCACGCAAATGCGGGTACACTTCCTCTACACATCCAGTAGCTAAACCAGCGAGGATAGTGGCTATGGCTACACTCCTCCATGAGTTGTCATCAAAAGAGACACATCCAGTAGC
>CABEEJ010009693.1:6086-17334 GCA_901482245.1 Timema douglasi
GCTACCTGCGAGCTTGCCATCGGACCAGTTCGACAACACCCCCCAGCCGCTACCTGCGAGATTGCCATCGGACCAGTTCGACAACACCCCCCAGCCGCTACTTGCGAGCTTGCTATCGGACCAGTTCGACAACACCCCCCAGCCGCTACTTGCGAGCTTGCCATCGGACCAGTTCGACAAGACCCTTCGGCATGGGCTCGAAAATACCTTTTGGAATGTCTTGACCGTCTGACTAGTTCAAATATACCCGGCTTTAGGTTTTTGATTAAATTAATTCAATCAAATCAAATTGACGTTTTAAAAAGACTTGGACTTAAAACGCGTGATCAATGATGAATTATCCTATTTTATATACATTTTTATAGCACCGCGTCACAGTTTAACTTATACGCATATGTATTATTTACTTTTATGAGTTAGGGATGAGGAAGGTTGAATTTAGAGGAAGTGTATCCTCATAGGCATGAAAGTAGAATGGAAAAAAAAATTAAACGACCCTCAGTACACACGACAGGGTTTCAAACTCCGTTCCGTCGGTCATCAGCAGTCTAGTCCAAAACGAGAGTGACAGAACGAATCAGGTTAATACTCTTCTATTGAATGAAGAACTCATTATTGTTGTGAATAACTCTATTGCTGAATCCAAAGAGTAGTTACATAATAAGTTTCAATAGTAAGTTCAATGATCAATCATATTTGAATTTAATTTGCTTTAAATTCACGTAACGATCATTTCTGTGCTTGTATATTCGCTTATAACTAGAGAATTACTGATTGGGTTTGAATGCTGTATTTTATTTTATTTTATTTTGAATCGGCCAAGAAATTTTATAAAAGTTATTTAAAAATTATATATATCTTAAAGAAGCTGAGCAGTAACGTTAAAGGCAATCCGAGTAATGCACATTGTGGAGTGACAAAGCGAGGACTGCTGGTACTCTTTTGACTTCAGAAAAACATGAGACTAACGATATAGATTCACTGGTAGGTTTGTAGACTCTGATTCCAACATCGACCCACAACTGGATGCGAGTATAATAAAACATGTGGGATGGTCCTTTTGGACTTTTTAATCAATCGTCTCCATGAACGAATCAAAAATTATCCAAAAAGTGTTTCAAAAGACCAATGTATGCGGGCATGACGGATATCCCCAATACAATTAACGGCATCCTGACGATGTAGATTGCTTTACCAAGATCTAATCTTGAACGTTGAGGATATGCGATCGTTGGATGGTCCCACAAAGCCCCGTCTTGTTGAGAGAGTTCGGTTCTCAAATTAACGAGGATCTGTGCAGTTTTATCAAATCCATTAGGTATGTGTGTAAATAAATCAATAAGGGGAGTGATCGAGTGACGTTCAGTAATAGCTAGGTCTACGAGATGAACCTATTTAAGTTGGGATTATTCAGGACGATAATTCATTTATCTGTCCACCTCTAAAGTAGACAGTGTGTATATTTTACAAAAAAATATTGTCACCGACATCACTGACGTCACTAACAACCCAAACGACACATCATAACAAATCTTCAGATTGCGTGATGACGATTCTTTTGCAAACAAGCTTACCTACAATGAAGTTGCTTCTTATGATAATGCTTGACAAACTAAGACATTTCAGTGCGGTAAGCAAGGTGTTTCTTAGAGCCCCATGAAGTACAGAAGGGTGATATTTTTATAACTGAAATTAACGCCAGAAAAGACGATGCTAATAGCTAATATGTATACATAAAAAACACGTATGATGTCAATTATTTAACTTTGAATTCACAAAATGAATGTAAAACGATATAAGGTATCATGTTATTGTTATATAATAGGTGTAGATATAATTTTATTGCTATTCAATTGCTGAAAGTTTTATTGTTACACGATAGTAGGCCCTGGCCGGCATGGAGTACAGTGGAGTCAACACAGGGGCTACCCGTAGGTAGTATCACGCCTTACCTGGATCACCAACCCCACCATAGTCTATCGCTGGTGTACTAGAAGTGCGCCGCCTACTCTACCACTGGGGATACAATAACGCTGCGCTGTCACAGCTGACTTCTACGTTTAAGTTGGGTCTCGCATGGACTGTTTTCTAGCCGGACTGGCTAATTCCCGTCTCCGTACGGTTTGTAATGTTGTTAGCCGGACTGGCTAATTCCCGTCTCCGTACGGTTTGTACTGTTTTCTAGCCGGACTGGCTAATTCCCGTCTCCGTACGGTTTGTAATGTTGTTAGCCGGACTGGCTAATTCCCGTCTCTGTACGGTTTGTACTGTTTTCTAGCCGGACTGGCTAATTCCCGTCTCCGTACGGTTTGTAATGTTGTTAGCCGGACTGGGTATCTTTTGATATATAATTCTAAAAGTATAGCGACGAGTAATGGGAAGGTTATTAAGCATCGGCTCAACTTATTTGGGAGCCATGAAGTGCTCGTTTCTTTCTAAGCGAATCCCCTGGTAAATTTTTATATATATATTAAAGTATTGATCTAATTAGCCTGATATTACAAGAGTTGTCACAAGAGTCAACTAGGGCATGATAGTTCAATGAGCAGATAAAGTTTCTTACCGACATGTAATACTTGTGCTGTTTATTGTGCTAAGCGGCTTATCGGCATGAGTCTGAGTTATGTTAAAATTATGTTTATATATACAGCCATTCACTGTGGCTATGTGGCTAATTACCTTTAGATTGGTTGCTTGGCATTGTTGTTTGAATAGCCAAGAAGGGAAAGTCTTGCGTCACTAGTGGGGAGTGCTTTATCTGTTTTCATGACCTGATTAGGTATCTTGGTCCTGGCTAAGTATATTGTATTGTGTTATTATGGGATCCTGTATTTTACTGTTTATTATAGGTTCTACCCTCTGGCAGCCTTTATATCGGTATTGCAAGTTTATTTGAAGCCGTGTAGACGGCCTCCTTATGTCGTACACTCGTTGTACTTGGACTTGTTGGGTGTACCTTGTATACAAGTTTTGTTCGTGAGTGCGGCCACTGTAGCTCTAGGCTGTAGCTATTTTACCCTAACAGTGGCGGGTCAATAGTTATAAACATTCAAAGAAATCCCTTGAACTGACCTCAAGAAATCCCTCGAGTGGTCACTGTAGCTCAAGGTTGTAGCTATGTTGCCCTAACTGGGGCTAATTATCCCCGCTTAAGAGGGACTAGGTTAGCTCCTCCTCATTTTGACTATGATGTTAACTCACTATTAGTTGCCATAGATAGAGCGTTTATTTGCTTAATTGATAGTTGCCTAAGTGTCTAGGCTTCTTAAGAACCTGAGTGAGCACAAGCTGATGGGTTAGTGGTCATGTTCTTTGGGGTACATACATTAAATCGAGCAAGCTCTTTCTTGAGGTCAGTTCAAGGGATTTATTTGAATGTTTATAACTATTGACCCACCACTGACCATTTTGTTACAGTGGGAGAGTTGTAGGGATTGTCTTCTCGGGAGCCCTTAGGATCCCAAACTGTAATTTGCTTTAGTTAACTACTATTGGCTCATTTGCTTGTACTCTCAGGGCTCATTATACTGGACGTTTAGTTTTCAGTTTATTGTGTATTTCTGTATCTACGTGTTGTGATACTACACTATACAATCACATTATATTTATTACAGAGGATAACGGAAAGCTATTGAACCATCCATAATGTCACATATTGTACTCTGTTATGGTTCATTAATAAAACTCTGTATTATTTGTATTTATTTGTTTATGTGTGTGCTAACTTCTCTAAACCTTTAGGGAGGGTACAGCTAAAATATTTATATCCATATGAATGCATTTTATCAATGTTAATAAGGAAGAAATGTGATTCCAAACTTATGACTTTACTAATATTTCACTTTTATGGCTAATAGAACAAACACTGTGCAATAATTAAACACATATGGGCTTCACCCTTAGGCTCAAACCTTAATCCCCTCTAACCATATCTTGCCCCCGTAGCCATTTATTCCTAGTGACTGTAAGCACACAAGAAAAATATAAAACACAAAATTCAGGCATAATGTATATATTTTTTATTTAGGAGTCAAATAATTAAACGACAAATCTTCCTATATATATATATATATATATATCACCACCTAATGAATGGTCGCTGCCTTGCATAGTAAATTTTTCGGTATCCAAATAAAGCAGAAAATATTATATATATATATATATATAACTTAGTTAGCATAAACATTTCTCAAGATATTGATGACTGATAAAATTCCTCTCTAATTTTGATTACATTTTCATTAAGCAAAATATTTCACGAGCAATATTTTGAACCAGATTTTTCCATAAACAAAAAAATTTTGGTGGGTACACTTATTAAAGCTCTCATCTTGTATGTTTATGGGCCTGGTTTTCAAGAGATAGGAAGGTCATATTTCCAATACTGGCATTTGTATTTAGGGTATTTAATTTTCTAAGTGGTCTTCCATCGTCCTTTGATGAAAGTGTGGTTGCAATTCATATAAATATTAGCAGGATCATTTTAGCACCACATATTACGAGTTGTACGGGTTGTACGCATATATCTTAATTACTTTAATGTGAAAGGGATAAGTAAATTTGAATTTAATAAATATACTCACATTTGCGTCGAAGAAAGATTTTAAAGCCAGTTTCAGTACACTCAACTGGGACTCGATCCCTGATCTCACCAGTATCGGTGACCTAGTCTATTGCGAAAGCGACGTCTTCGACCATACTACCGTTGAGGCTGGTTTCATCAGTGCAAATATGCGAGTATTTCATAAGGTTAGTAAGACATATGTGGTGTGAAAATAACTCTGTGTAATATATACATATATTTTATCAGACATACCTCGAATGGAATTTATATGGAAACTGTGCCGGTTGAAGCCGACAATTAAATTAATTTTATTTATTCATTATCATCACAGAGCAATGCAGAACTAAAAGAAAATATTTATTATATTATGTAAAATTAATGTCATCATTATTATATTCAAATTATAACAAAGTAATGTAAAACTAAAAGAATGTATTAAAGTTCTGTTTCGATCTTTTGGCGTAGAAGTTAGGTCCAAAGAGAACAGCGACCTCTAAGTTTGTCAGTTGTATGTTGGAGGTCAGTTGTATGTGGGAGGTCAGTTGTATGTGGGAGGTCAGTTGTATGTGGGAGGTCAGTTGTATGTGGGAGGTCAGTTGTATGTTGGAGGTCAGTTGTATGTAGGGAGGTCAGTTGTATGTGGGAGATCAGTTGTATGTTGGAGGTCAGTTGTATGTGGGAGGTCAGTTGTATGTTGGAGGTCAGTTGTATGTGGAAGGTCAGTTGTATGTTGGAGGTCAGTTGTATGTTGGAGGTCAGTTGTATGTTGGAGGTCAGTTGTATGTGGGAGATCAGTTGTATGTTGGAGGTCAGTTGTATGTGGGAGGTCAGTTGTATGTGGGAGATCAGTTGTATGTAAGAGGTCAGTTGTATGTGGGAGATCAGTTGTATGTGGGAGATCAGTTGTATGTTGGAGGTCAGTTGTATGTGGGAGGTCAGTTGTATGTGGGAGAGTCAGTTGTATGTTGGAGGTCAGTTGTATGTGGGAGGTCAGTTGTAGGTGGGAGGTTAGTTGTAGGTGTGAGCTTTCTAGCCACTGTCGTGTTGGCTAAGAGTTGTATTGGAGACCAATCAATGTGGACGAGGTGTGTCGGCACATTTGAATTAATAAATGAAGAAGCTGTTTGTGAAACTGTTGTCCTTTAATCAAAGACCAGTAAATTATTATTGTATCAAAAGCTCGATAGTAGTGGCTTAATGCAGTGCACCAAATTTAAATCATAAAATGTATTATTTATCTTTCGCAGCCATCATAGTAGGTAATTAACATGAGCTAAATATACCTTAAACAAAGTAGATACATTAAAATACAAACTTTTTATAATAATATCTAGCTCTTCTTGGATTATAGTACATCAAAATTCGGGATACTTTTTAAGCGGTTTATTATTAATGTTTAATGAGATATCTGTTTCATTTTGGCATTAGGCATTTAAAAATAATACTAATACCATGTGTCTAGTAAAATTTAAGAAACAAACATTTTTGAGGCAACAAATTATTAATTCAAACTTATTTTCTTTTCTTCTAATATTCTTTTCTCCTTTAAATCCTATCTCTGTTTAGTCTTCATTTTCTACCTCCCTTTAATTCTCTTGTCTTTTTTTTCCCCTGACAGACTTTCTACTCCAAGTAAAATCCAATCCCTCCTTCAAGCCTTTATACCACTTCCCCCAACCCCTGTCCATCACATTTCACCCTTTTAGAGTCACAGAGTCACATGTGAAACGGGTAAGAGTAGTAAATAAAGCACTCTTCGTTTGAGAAGTGAACATCTGAAAATGTAAGCACTCTGTTTACGTTTCATTATTAAGTAGACTTTGTTGGTCTCACTCAAGTTTCATAGTAGAGTACATTAAGATATATTCAGTAACCAAACACATGTACAATACACCACGTACATATGACACGCCTCATAATTGGAACTTACATTTCAACTTTCAGTAGAATAACATTTTATGGCCGTCCCCACGTGAGGTACATTGGACGGTTTTCCTCCAAGTAGACGATTTGTAGACACGATGTGGCTTTTCTTTGTAGTCCAAAAGACGAAATCTGCTCAGGTGGAAATATCCTGTACCCACCCCTCCACTGACTAGGAAAATAGCGATAGGAAGTGCCACAATTCAACTATGCTACACCAATAGACCTTATGTTTACACTAGAAGCGAAAATATTAGTTTATACTTTTCAGATTATGTTATTTAAATTTGTTTAATATTTAGGAAGCCCAATGGCTAGATGATTCATTCTAAATTTTAATAGTAGCCATGAAATCAAATATAGACTGTTGGCTGTGTGATTATAATATTCATTGATATTCTTAAATTAACATAAGGACTAAAATACTTTTGAAAACTCAGTTTAAACGGCAAGAAAATAATTACGATTTTAAAGTTGATACAATATTATTTTAATTATTTATTGTTTACATTTATCTAAATAACTCTCAAAACAATTCGATTAAAACTGACAAATTTGTATTCATGACTTCTATCAATAAAACCAATATTTGCAGGTATGTGTGGAATTTGTTTTTATGGTAGTAATTTAATGGTTATTACTATGTGTAAATAATTTGTACCTGACGAATAAGGTGATCTTATTAACTCACAAATTAAAAACCAGCTTAGCACAGCTAAGTGACGAGACACATTTTTCATGCTATTAGTTCGTAGCTGTGAAAGAAGACCCTATTTGATGGTTTTTAGTTGGGGTCACGAATAGAGATTGGGTCCTTAAACTCGGCAATAAAACGCACTGCAGAGCTAAAATATCTGATGGTATTGTGTTTATGAAATAGCTAGCTCTCAGACAAAAATACATTTCAACTTTCGTTTAAATGTTTATACGTTATTTATTGGCTTTTATAGATATAAAATATGCCTTGTGTAGGCTTTTATTATTTCTTGCCCTACGTACAATTTCTAGAAAATCAAGTAATATTAATATATAAAGATAAAAGATTAAAATAATTAATTAGGTTAGTAAACTATTTTTATAATTATGTATTTTCACCAAAACACCTTTTAATTTGATATGATACAAATACAAATATACATTTTTAACTTAAAAGCGGCCATTCATTTAAATTATTTATAAAAATCATGTAATAATTACGAAAGCATTACTTTTTTTATCTCTTCATTTTTACTATCAAAAGTTTAAAAAAAATTACTTTACCTCATTTACGGAAGGAGCGGTAGTAACTAACAGCTAGTAAAAGTTACCATTATCTACTCTCTTGTATCCTTTCGCCAAACGTAGTGATATACTAGACCATATGTTGAATCGCAGTCAAAAGATTCACAACAAATATTTTTTTTATAATTATGGTTTTCTTTTAACCATTTTACATGTTCATATAGAGAATGGACTCCTTGTGTGAGAACTGGGACAATATCTGGGTCACATTGATTGCAGACAATATTGTGAGCGGTGTGATAGTTTCTATGTGTTTGGTGGAATAGTAACGGATAGTCAACAAACCACTGAAAAATATTGAGTTTAATCTTTATATTTATTATATTACAAACAAACTTTAAATTATAACAGTTTGCACATATAATCTTATGGCTAATATATTTGCTATCATATATTTAGTTAGTTCACGTCTGGAAAATAGGGCTATCTATCGCTAACAATCCAAACTATGTAGAATAAAAATGGTTGGTATGTGACGTGTTCCAGGTTTAAGGGTTAAGAATGAATGGGGCGTAGGAGAGAAAATTATCCTGAATTATAATGTAGAGAAGATGAGAAGGCCGTAGTGGTAACAAATCAATATTGTAGAAAATATACCCCAAAGCAGAGAGGAGATCTGAAATAAGCCAGATAGTTATAATTCCAGTAAATTGTGATTCTGATGCCCTAAATACTGTCACCACCTGTACGAAACAAACTAATAGCCTTTAAAGGCTACTGTTGGCTTACTTTAACACATATTTAGCACAAACACTACGAGCAACTTCCTTAAGATCAATTTAATAAATAATTAAACAGAAAGAAACTGATTAAAAATAGAAACACAAACGCAATCCCCCGCGGAGGGTGCTAATGCCCATTATATGAATACATTTTCACCAATTAGGCTCAGGTCTAGCACTTAGCAATAGTGAGCTCTATAATTTAGATTGAACAATATTTCGATTATGATTCCATTTTAAATACAAATTTAAATTTGTCCTTTATCATAGTAAACAGTAAAGTTAGAAACCCTTCCATTCAAAATGTGACTATTCAAAATTAAGTTTTATCCTGAACAACCTTTAAAAATCAACCCTATTACTTAGTAGCTGAACATATCTAATTACAATCCTGTAATATCCTGAAAACTACAATACGATATCGCAGCCGTTGTTATTAAACGGCAGAACAATCGGCTCTATGAGCAAGGGTCAAATCTCAAACAAATAGTCTCATTTTTTTAACGAGTTGTCGGTCTTACTCGGCTTTTTTCTAATAAAACCCATATGTTATCCTTTATTCTGTATCGTACTGCATGTAAATGTGTTATTTTCACGACACAGCACGTGTATACTTTTTATACATCCCTAACATTTAAAAACGTCCAAAATTATGTATTATCCAGTATTTCAACTATCCGTATTAAACCTGGCATAATCGAATTCTAATAAACAAGATTTTAGTATATATTATGTCTGAAATATGGATATAAGGCATTTTGGTTTACCGGACTACGATTCGATGCAAGAAATAACTTCACAAAACATTGAATGAGAAAAAGAGTCGTGAAAGATAGGGGGAAAATAAAATGAAAGGCTAAAAAAAAAATATGTGGTGTTCTGAATGTCGTACAATTTTTTTTATTCAATGTTCGGTTGATGTCTCAAGGAACACGGAATAACATTTTCCCGTCTTTCAATACAGAGTTTTTATACCTAACATAAATGTACCATATGAATACTTATCTCCAGTTCCAGGCTGGAGGAGGTTGTTCCAACTGTAACACTTGTCATGGAAATTGGAGACTGCGAGTGGTGACCGATCGAAGGTTTCGGTGTTCGATCACGAGGTGATATGAATGAAAATAGACTTATTGGGGGAAGTGATTGTTTTTTTTATCGTATGGAATATATGACCGGGAGGAACATGACATCCAGGTCTGTTCCCTGTATGTAGACTATTAGCCGTTCTGCTGGCCCAGAGCGTAGCCCAGGGTACACCACGGGAGGCTGTCTACACGTCAATGAGATCATGTGATGATAGTCACTATGGAGTTGTGGAGCCGGGTGAGTCTCAACCTAACGTAAGCCTAATTAGCCAAATCCTGGTGACCATTGGGATAATTCTCCTTAAGGGAAAAATATCCTAGGTACCAGCCAGGAATTGATCCAGGACCTCTGGATTCGTAGCCAGGTGCATTGACCACAACACCACGGGGGTGGTTGGTGGTACTGATGATAAGTGTTTATGTGGTTGGGGGTATAGTTTGGTCACCATTGGATGAAAAGTTATTTAACATTTCAAAATATTACAATTTCTAATTTAAAGCATTCGTATGTAATGGGAGGTGTTCTTTTTAGCTTTCACTTTTGACAAACGGTGTCAACTTTACAACTATAAGATAACTGTAATGACTAATGAGCTAATGTCATTGTTGGCTAGTTAACATGCATGAGTTATATGGCCTAGGGAAAAAGTAACCGTTGTGCTCCAACATTTAATGTCGGTCTCTGCCTGGGTTACGCCACACAGTTAATGTATTTAATGGTGCGACGCCGGTTATTTCCTGGGCTAGATCGCTTCTGTTGGAGACATGTTCCCTCGGCTCGGAACCTCCACCTAAAAGGATGGCCTCACAGACATTGGCACAAGAAGGTGCACCTATCTGATAAATGATACTGGCTACTAAAATAACATAACACTCTGGAGGTTGTTATTGTGTGTTTGTATTTACAAACTGTGTATGAGGCATAGGGACAGTCGGGTTTAGTACGTCTCAAGGGCGGTGCTACACTAAATACAGGACACTACCTACACCAGAATATAATGGACCAGTTTCATATGCGCAACTAGTCCAGTCCATTCAAGTCTAGGTAGGTGTCATCTTATGTTTGGTTTCGAGTCAAACTTGAGGCGCGCTAAGTCTATGAAACCGACCCATTGACTGTGAAGTACAGTCAACTTTCTAAATTAATTGACATCAAAAATAAATATGGATGCCTGGACTACTGAGCCGTAAGACGGGTGCTCTCTATCCCTCTCTCTCTCTCTCTTTATCGATAAGTAATGAAACGATTTTTTTTTATAATAATAATGTTTATACTGACTAGAAATAACAGATTTATATTTTAAATAATGTTCAGAAGCAACATGTAGGATTAATCATATATTTATTTTCTTATAATACAATTTTGAACCATGACCTGCCTATTATGAAAGGAATAGTTACAAATATAACGATTATTGATTTTTTACAAGTCGTGTTAATTTATTTGTAGTTTTTTTAACAACAATAAAACAGAAACACAATAGATTAAAATCCTTTCACCAGCTACATTAGTAGACTATCCTTCTAGCCAAGGTAAATATTATGATTGCTAATACTAGTTCCTCCTCCAAACTATTCTTGAGCTTATTATTATTATTATTATTATTATTATTATTATTATTATTATTATTATTATTAGCACCGCGTCTTACTACCCGTTCTGGTTATAC
>CABEEJ010009694.1:0-17331 GCA_901482245.1 Timema douglasi
TTAGGCCAATCAAAAGCTTTGACACAAATCTAGCGCTCCGAGAAAGTTAATGCTAAGAACTAATGGAAGGCACCTATCCGTAATTTAACGCGCCCATAAAATAGTATTGTAAAACGCAACGCTAAGTTTAACCAACGGTTAGACTTTAAAAACGGTTAAGTTACGAGGACTTTAACGTGACATTGTAAGATTGGGCCTTAGTGCTCAAAAGTAAGTGATAGGCTGTAATCATTATTGCTTATAATATTCCATAAGTTTCACTATAACTTGCTATGAGAACTATGAGATTGAAAACATTGTTGAACGATGTAATTATGTCCTAATCTGGTAAATGCGATTTATTTGCTTTCTACAAACATTGTTTGAATTATTTAGAGTGCGTATTGATATTGCACATGGTACTCAACTACGTAAAATAATATTGTAATTTCATATGAGACTTATCTATTCTTTGATAATAAATAGGCTTGAAGGCCATTATAAATATCATGTTTCTCTTTTGCATTTAAGTCTAGCAATACCCTATTTCCCTTCTTGTGTATTCTCAAATTATCTGTTTTAATATTTATCCAGATTTCTAGGTCTGTATACTTGGGCTGAGCATTCGAGAGTAGGCAGATTAAAGGTCCCTGGTGATCAACCATTATTTTATTTGTCTTGAAACGCCTCCTCTTTAGAGAAGGGTTGTTAGGTTAACCTCCATTAACGTCTATACATAGCAATATGACTGTTGCTGTTTTGTGATGTACTGGCTATTCGTAGTGGGTTACATTTTTTATAAGGCAATTAGAACGCTTTTAGATATATTTTATCGTTTTATTAATTATTTACTCTATGGAATTAGTAACTCTAAAATTCATCTCTGCACTTACAAAACTACGCCACTACCTATCTTGAGCTAGTCATATCCAATCAACCTCATTACACTCTATTTCTATATTGAGCTAGTTCTATCCAGTCCACCTCATTACAACTTATACCCATCTTGAGTTAATTATATCCAGTCCACCTAATTACACCCTTTTCTTATCTTGAGCTAGTTATATCCAGTCCACCTCATTACAACACATCTTTATATTGAGCTAGTTATATTCACTCCATCTCATTACAACATATCCTAATCTTGAGATAGTTCAATCCAGTACACTTCATTACACCCTATCCCTATCTTGAGCTAGTTATATCCAGTCTTCATCATTACACCCTATCTCTTACAGGTCCGTTATAATGTTTTACTCCCATCTGCGTCCAGGCCTTCCCAAAGGTCACTCCCCACTGGGTATGCCAGTCAGTACCATGAACGAGGTTCTAGATGATCCCATTTGCGTTGCATGTCCTGCCCACCATAACCTAGGGTACTTGATTGTCCCAACAATTTCTTGTGAAGATAACAGGTTGTGCAACTCAACATTATGTAACCTCCTTCACTCCCAAAGTAGCTTCATCCTTTTTTGAACTATATATCTTCCTAAGCATCTTGTTTTCTAATATAGTAGATTTATTTTCGTCAAGTAAGGTAGGAAACCACGTTTCACACCCACAGCGAACAACCTTTAACATTATTATTCTGAGTCTTACATTCCTTGACAGCAGACGAGTTGTCAACAACTTATTGACGATTAATGGCATGCATTTATAGACTGTATTCTTTTCCTAGTTTTCAAATGTATTTAATTATTGCTATTTAGAATTATTGTTCCAAAATATCTAAACACATTAAACCTTCCAACTGATATACTTTTAGAAGTAAACTTTAGATTATCGTCCCCAATTATTGAATTATTTTTAGTTAAGAATTATTAATGTTATTATATTGTTTAGTAAAGAAAATTTATATTTATTTATAAATAAAAATATATATTTCTCTTAATACAATCCGAACTTTTTTTAGTTTTTGGAACGTTTGACATTCGTTTGTTTCAAGCCAATTATCCTCATTTTATTTTATTTAAAAAGGTATATTCTAATATATTCAAAATTACTTGTTAACTTTGAAATCGTCTGTTAGGCGTTGCTGTTTTCTAGGTTTAGTCAGCTAATTTGTTGTAGGCTGTATGTTACATAATAACACTTGATAAATTATCGGAGCTAGAAAACAATATATTCTACAAGCTACCACCTCTTCAAAGTTTCATAATACAATAACTGTGTTCTACCCTGAGGCACTGTTAAAATGTTGAAGGAGTTAAGAATACAAGGTTAGCAATTCACTACGTTGTCAGTGAAGGTTTGACTTCAGTAGTCGTCGCTGACACTTTCTCTCTTGGTGGAAAGTAAGTAAGTATGAATTGTGTGTCATTTCTCACTTGTCAAATACATACCTTTCCACCTTAAAGAGGGATGGGCATGCCTAAGAATGGTAACTTTCTGAAATGACTGAAACTTGTATGTCTCTGTTAGATGCAGGCACACAATACTCTCAAATTCAATTTTCTCACAGTAATTTAAACCTTCGTGCCCCACAAAGTCTGTCAGTCAAGTTAGAGCTTTAAGGACGGCCCGGCCACCACTAGTTCGCGAGGACTCCGCCAGGAGAGAGGTAGACTACCTACATCCAACTTTCTCTTAGTTCAAGATAGTGTGGTCTTAATCTTAAATCAAATTTAGGCTTACCTTTGTCAGTTTCTTTCATGTTTAAATTTAGAATGAAATGACATTCGTAAAGAACAAATTTTAGGCGTGAACTCAATTTCAGCATGGATAGATAATTTGAAATAAAACATTTAGCAACTCAGATTTAAGATTCCAATGGCATTTTCTTTGTTTAAATTTAAGTGAGCACAACAGTTATCTCGTTGAATGAAACTGAAAAACATACTGAAGCTAAAATAACAAGGGTAATCAGGCGGTAATCAGACCAATCGGGTCAGTATCTAAATTCAATAAGTAAAGATCCTATTCACAGGAACGTGAATGAATAATACGTTACTACGTGTGACGAATACTTTAATAGTACTACTAAGGCGACCTGCATTGACATTGAATGTAATTACTGGTTTATTACAATAGTCTGACATGATACAATCAATATGTTTTCTTAGTGCATCCTTTAACTACCCGTTTGGATAATATTCCTATGTACTAATTACACTAATGTGTTCGGGACGAGATAGATTGTATTTGGAGGAAGTGTGCACTTTTTTCTGCGTGTAGGAAGAGTGTGAAATTATTTTTAGGGAAACCCACATTCAGTACATTTGACCAGAATTAGAACCCTGATCTCCCCATCATCGGTAATCTAACCTATTTTGGAAGTGACGCTTTAAATAACATCCAGCTACCGAATTGAGTAAATAGATAATAAAGATATATATTTGACGACAGAAGGTTAAAACAGAAATCTAGGATCGTTTCGGATATGAAGCTAGCCTTCTAATCAAGGGCTAGACACAATATTCTTATATATCTCTAATAGAGAAAATTACTACTATTTGAAAATACCAATAAGTTTTAATCTATATAAATATATATTAGCTTGGAAACATAAAAAACAATACACAATATTAAAAATAACCTATTTTTCACCTTCCATCAAAACACGGGGAAGAATTCACAGTATTAGAAAAATGTATTGTCACATCACAGAATGTCCATCTTGAGCTGAAAATTATGACCGTAAAATATATACTATACTATACCTTAAAAAAACATATCTTTATACAGACAGTATTCGTATAAACTGTAGACTGAAAGGAAATAATGTATAAATCGTGCACCAGAGACATCCTATTAAAATCGATGAAATATATGACACTGTTTTACACATGGTGGTATTTTTGTTGTTGTCGTTGTTTTTGTTGTTGTTGTGACATGCATGAACGTTGGTTTACTGAACCCTATATTCCCTTTACCATTCCACCATAGATAAAAAGAACCCCAAAAAATAGAACATTATTATTAGACTATGGAACAGCTCGAACTACGTGTGAATACAAGGGCAATGAAAAATATAAAACAGAAGGGTAGTTTAGGGGTTGGAAGGGAGGAAGAGCTGGCAGACAAAGCTGGTTGGAAAAAACAAAACAAAAAAACGCAACAACTTTGTTTACTCGATACTGCAGCAGCAACAACATAAAACACGCTCGAGAATCTCTATAGGATTTATCTGGGCAATTAATCAATACACTGATAAAGTTTACCAAAAGAGTTAGAGAGAAAGAAGGGGAGAGTGTTGGGAAAGAGGGTCGGGTTCTACCACTTCACGAAATTATGATCTCCTCCTCCTTGACCCCTGAATCAATCTTGTTATTTGAGAGCTGGGTTTCCCCTGGCCTTGACACGTGAGACCGGCTTTTGTTAGGTAGTAAGTGACATCGAATTTTTAGTCTACTTTCGTGCGTGCAATAGGCAGGTTATTTTTCATATTTTGTTTTGATATTGATGGTTAATGGGTTGTTACTTAAAAAAATCATATTTTGTTTGGTTAATTTGGCAACTTTTTTAGTTTTCTGTAAAATGCCATAGTTTTGGGAAAAATACTAAACATGAAAAATTCAAGATGGCAGCTTCAAAATGGTAGACGATATGGAAATATCCTAATTTTTAGACATAAAAGATTGCAGATACAAAATGGCGGACTAAACTTTGAAATTGAGTGTTGGAGAGATGACATTTTGAAATGATGTTATGGAGTATGCTGACTTTATGAGAAAAATCTGAAACTTTAAATACGAATTACTAAAGCTGAAATTTTATATGGATGCTATAGATCACACTATCCTATGAAGATATCTAAAACTAGAAATATTCAAAATAATGAACGTAATTTATAGATATAGTCCAATTTGTATGAAAAACGTGTCTCCAAAACTTCCTAAGCTAATATAAAACATTTTTTTCTTGATAGTAAAAGAACTAAATTTTTAGTTTTTTCTGATAAGATTACAACACGAAAATATATTTTCCAATACCACAGACTAACAAACTAACACTAAAACAATAATTATCTCTTAATATTGCAATTATACAGTAAAAAATCGGGAGGAAAACTATCGTCTATATAGGAGGAGTGACAAAACAATTAAAACATCTATACTAATACTATAAAGAGGAAAGATTTGTTTTTTTGTTTTTTAGTTTATAATGGATAAATTCAAAAACTACTGGACCGATTTTAAAAATCATTTCACCAATATAAAGCTTCATTATCAGCGAGTAGCATAAGCTATATTTTATTTTCAAAATTTGATTTATTCCTCATTACAAACAAAAAAACCAATAATCAAATCTTTCTTCTTTATAATATTAGTGTAGAAAAGGAAGTGCTTGTCTGTTTGTTTTTTTGTGTGCGATGCCCAGCCAAATCAACGGCACGTAGAGATCTGAAATTTTTAGCATAGGTGGACGTGAGGGAGTCCGAATTCACCTCAAATCATGATTTTTAACTAGCTTTTTAATTAGGCTATTTCTAACACAATACCAAAGTGGGTCATGGGCAACGACGTGTGGGATTGATAGTTTGGTAATATAGCTCAATGTTTATGAAACAGTGTATATTATTTCATTTATGCTCAAAGGTGAACTGTGAAGTTTTAAAAATTGTGTTTCTGTTTTTATTATATTATGTATGCCCCCTGGAAAATTTTGATGCTTATTTCCATTATGTTTCTGTCACAATGTATATGAACACACTTCATTTGTCTTATAATTATGCTCATTCCGTGGTAATTTATAGAAATATACAGAAACTCATGATTATCCGTTCATTTTGCCTTGTGGTTGTGGTGATCATTATTGTATTCATTTTATATTATTTATGTATGAGTGTTGGAGCATCCCTATAAACATTTTTGAGAGTAATATATTAGGTGAAGGTCAAATCCACAATCTGCCTAATAAAATATGTAATTATGGTGCTCGTTGATATTTTTCTGATACTATTAAGTTGTGTAATAAGGAAATTGCAGCTCTTATTTTATCAAATTAACTATTTATAATACTATTTTTATCCCAATTTTAATTTGAGTTTATCTTTATAAGTTTGATTAGTTATGCCTTTTTTTTGTAGTAGCGTGTCTGTCTATTGAGCTTATGGTCCCGGGTTGGATTCCCGGCATGTCCGACATATTTACCATTGGTGAAATGTGAGTTTACTCTTACACAGTGATGAATTAACGGAAGGTGGTTGGATATTGTATCTTTTCTAGATTTTATATAATATATAAGTCGTGTGCTGATACAATCAGAAAGTTACAAAATCAATATTAATAATAATAATACTTAGCACCGCGTCTTACTACCCGTTCGGGTTATACGCTTAAGTACTAATTACGCTAATGGAATAGGAATTAGGAAGGTTGAATTAGAAGAAGTGAACCCGAATTTTGGTGGAGGAAGAGTGGAAAACCATTTAGGAAAAACCACCCCCAGTTCACCCGACCGAGATTCGAACCTCGATCTCCTCGTCCTCACCAGTCGAGCTCTACACGACAAGCGCGTTAGCCAACTACGCCAACGAGGCGGGTAGTTCCAAAATTAAATGTTAAACATCTCAAATAAATGTAAACAAAAATGAAATTGAATGTTAGTTTTCTAGATATAGTTTGGATATATTATAGCTGTAACTTTTTAAAGGAAGGTTGGACACAAAATTACCATTTCAAGTCGCCTAAATTCAAAGTCAACGCCAAGGAGGAGAATTACTTCGACCAAAGTAGCTTCAATCAAGAGAAGCAAAACTAGTATTTTTGGATGAATCAGTAATGATGCCAGTTCATACCTTAAACGTGATTAATAAACTTTTGAAAGTTATAATGAGAAAAAGCTCTGAATTTTTCAGCAAAGTAATCTTGGGTGGTGGAGATTTCTGTCAATGTTTACCAGTGCTATTCCATTCACATAGAGCCACTATAATACACACAAGTTAAATAATATGTAACCTTTTTAGATCTGAGTTGGTGACATTGAGGCTAACTATCAGCTTTCATCCGCGATAATCCCCCACTGAAGTTTGGATACGAACAGCTCCTCAATTACGATAAGCTGGAAAATTATACAATCTAAGTTACAGATCAGCTTATAATTAGTGACATAGTTATGGAAGACTTTTAAAGTATTCTTGAAATCAGTTTTATATTAACACTTGCAAATATGTCGATACTGTGTCAAAGGAAGGACATTGTGTTGCGTGTCAATGGATATGTTGTAAAACTACTGGAACGATAAGTTGTTTGCTACTCTAGCGTGAGTATTACTGATTGCGACGACGTAAAGTAAATCAATAGTTATAAAGTTGAGTTTCTCAAAACTCTTTACTAGTCAGGTAAGCCACCACATAAACTGAATTTATAACAAATGCAATACAAATGTTACGGAATCTGAATACCAAAAGAGTTCTCTGTAACAGAGCTCGCTTGACAACAATAAGGTTGAGCAAATAAATAATTTTTGATACATTCTTCACAGACGCCTTCCAAAGTAAGTTTTTCAAGTTTCTTAAGGGCAAAATGAGAAAAAAAATATTTTATCAAAACTGGCTCTAATGATTTTGATTAAATTTTATTTATAAGAACCAAACAAAATGTCTACTCTCAATTTTTCGTCAAAATGACTTTAAGGGTTCCGGTCTGATGTATAAAATTTAATTTTATATCATATCTCCGTAAGTATTTGAGATAAGAAATATTTTATTGCAAATATGTAGGTGTATTTCTAATAAAAATGATTTATTTGAAACAAATTTTTGTAAAACAAATAACTTTCAAGCTATACGCAAATATATATTATATTTTCTAACTTTAAGAAAACGAAACGTTAAATATTGCGATTAAAAAAAAGCCAGTGATGTTGATGGATGTCGACTTTTCATGACCCTTCCGAAATCAAAAAGTTGTTTTTGCAATGCCGTCGGTCTGTGTGTTTATTTAACCCTAACATAAAAGTTTAATAAAGGGCAAAAAGATAATAAAATCATTTTTCTCATAATAAGCTCTAAGAATTTTGATTAAAATTCATATATAGGCGTTAATTAAGATTATAAACAAAATCGATATTTTCATTCTCCGGTGAAAATTAATTTAAGGGCAAATTACAAATGCGGATATTGCCGTATCTCTGCACTTATTGAAGATATTAAATAACTTATCATTGAAAAATGATAGGACTATTAATAATAAAAAAAATTGAAATATATGTTTATAAAAACAATAGTTTCTGAGCTATTGGATAATATATGAATACAAGTCTGTGAGCTTTAGTTGAACAGAGATACTACTCAAGTTTTATCGCAATAATTATATAATACCATAGAGTAGGTAAATAATAAATTAAGTCTAAATAACGTTAGGTTCCATTACCTTAAACCTCTAAGGGGACTTTTTTGTACAGCAAAAATCTATCTTAATATCTTAGATTCAATAGTTAATATTTACCCTTTTATTGTTCTAAATTAATAGATTTGGAATTTTTTTTTATATATATGTGCTACCCCTAGTAAAATGTAAATTATTTTTACTGTAAACTACATTTTAATACGAAGTGTTAACCCATTTTGACCCAATATCGAACTTTTTTACTAGGTAAAATATACAAATGAGGACTTTAATTCATTAAAAATAAAATTTTAAAAAATAGAAATGGGAGTCAAAAATTGTTTTACATATGTATAGAGCAATTTTGTCTTGGGTTTGCTAGTGTATATTATTTAGTTTCACCCATATTACGAGTTTTGGGTAAATATCTCAATTTTTAAACAATGGAGTTAGAAAGTCCGCATGCAGTTCGGTACCATTTATTTTATATATATACATACGTATTGAAAAGGAATGCAGGTCTCAGTGTTTTAGTAAGAATCGTCCAACTTCTTCAAGAGAACACCGAGAGAGTGAACTAGTATATATGTTCCTAAAGAGATGGCCAGCTTCATGTATTGTCCCATCACTACGTTTGGTATACAGGAACTTTACACTATTCAAGGGCATTATAAGCGATGGCCGATAGTGATTCACTCTTGACTTGAATAATATCAATTTTTATTGTGATCAGAAACACAATCAGTAAGCTGTTGTAACCTATAGTTTCATAATACTATTTTAATTGCGCTTGTATTTTTGTTTGTTCATATTATCAACTTTTTCGTAAATATTTATTTAGTTTTAAGCCAATAATTGAATGCATATTTTTCAATATTTTTGTGCATACTAATTCAGAGCATACTTATTACAATATTATCCCAGCCCCAAAGCCTGAAAACTTGAAATTTTGATTGGAAGTGAGGTAACGGGACTGCCTCGTACAACCAGAAAAATCTAAAACGGAGAAATTTCAATATAGTGCTAAAAGAAATTAGAGGGACTATAATTTGAAATTATAACTTTTTTAATGAGGTAAAAAATTAAAATTTAGCAGGCGCTTGAAGAAATAACTCCAAATAAATCTGATAATCTTAAAAAATGAAATTTCTGAGGGGTAATTATTGAAAAGAAGTTAGTTGTTTCAACATTTCTATAGCTACAAGTAAACAACATCTTCTCAGTGTAGTAAAAAACTTTAATTTCGCAGTCATGTTTAAAGACCACTCCAAATTAATATTAGGAACTGACAATGTTAATATTTTAGTTGGAACGTTGTAACAAGGATGGAAAGGTTCTTAACAGAAAAACACATTTTTAGGTGTGGTAGAAAATTTAAATTTGGCAGGCAAGTAGTAGGACAACTTAAAATAAGCTGATTTTATTAAAATTCTAATTTTGTAATAAATACTTGTTTAAATGGAAATTGTGAGGGGGAGGGATAGGGGTGTTTACGATCTCCAAAACTAATAGAAGAAACTACTTTTCCTCATGTGGTGTAAAACTGAAACTCTGCAAGAAAGTATAAACAATACTCCAAATAACCATACAATAATTAGGATTTTAAATTTGAACAAATAGGGAAAGGGGAGGTGTGTAGAGGTTGATGACAATTTTTTTTAGGTGATGCAGGAAATTAAAAATAGCGAGAAAAGTAAATAGATTAAATTAATAACAAAATATGTTTTTAAATATTTACTATTTGGAAAGTAATCTGATGAAATGGGTGTTTACAAACTTCCCAAAATTAAGATAATACATTATTTTTCGGTGTGGTAGAAGATAAAACATTTTCAGGTGGGTATAGGAACCAATCCTACCAACAATTGTTAAGGTCTGATCCTTTGATTTTAAAATGAAGATGCAGCAAATATTAAAGACGAGGTTCCCTCAAGAGTCCTATAACTAATCTAAAAACACTCTTTGGTGTGATATAAAATAGAAGTTAGTTATTTAAGAGTCGACGAGAGATAAATGGTCAGTATTGAAAATAAAGGTTGATCTGAAGGAAAGGATTTCAAAAACTATATGATATTGTATAATTTGTTCCAAGCTCGAATTGGGCGTTATGTTGCTCTGCTTGCTTTTCTTTTGATTTTATTGACGTGAATAAGAGATTCAAAGAAGAGAATTCAAGTATGCTCAAGGAAAAATGTCTAATTAAAGAGATACTTTGTAAATAATATATATTGTTAATTCAACCTCAACCTTGAATAGGAATATACAGAATATAATGGAATGATAAGAGTTCAGAATGAATCTTAGCAGGAAACACGTACCCACACAATTATCGTTCAAATGTAATAGGTTAGTGGTTCACACAAGATTATTCTATCTTATAAAGGTATCTAAATCTTAAATGAGCCTCACATCTCCAGCAGCAATCCGCTTAGTTTATTTTCTTTGTGTTAGGACACCTGTCTAAAGTAGAAACTTTAAAATGATCTAAGTATATTAACACAATATCATTTAAAATATTGTATAGTTTCTTATTTTATAATTAAAACAGATTATTTTTTTATTCATTTCCGAAACATCTAGAAAAATTATGACTAAACATTACTTACTTATTAAAAGTAATTCCCAAAACATTATTCATTATTAATTGAAATTGGTTGAAAAATTAAACTTGGACATGGAATCTAACCCAGGACTTTTGGCTAAATGTGCCACTGAGATCAGCTTTAAGCTATGAGTGAAGAATAACCCTAGATATCCTATATATCTCAGTGGTAAGGAAATGGCCCGCTGGAACCAAAAGTCCAGGGTTTGACCACGTATACAGGTGTAATTTACCAAATTATTTAAATTAGTTTAATTGTGGTCATTTCTATAAGGACAACGCGGTAATTTCAATGATTTGCAGCATGAGTGTTGATATTCACTACTGTTTATGTCAAATAGAAATGTCTATATAGAAAGACATTATGCCAATCAATATTTATTTTTCATAACTCTTTTACTCATCCAGTATGTATCTCAACACAGACCAATTTTATTCATATTCAATGATAAGTAACACTATCAAACACTCCAATAAAAATGAACAATTTCTCGTACTTATGAAGTATGTATGAAAATAAGATTTACTAATGTTGATTAAATTTCACATTTCAACAAGATTTAATATATGTATTTCCTGTTTTGATAGTCTCAGCATTAAAGGTCATTTTGATGCAATTTATATTCGATTTTAAAATGTAGACCTAATTGAAATTAAATGTTAAAGAAACTATAGCCATGATTTAATTTATGATTAAATTGAAAATAAATGTTAAAATATGTAAATATGATATAAATTTATAATAAATTTAAATTAAAATCTGTAAAAATAATTAAGCATTACATTATGAAGTGCATATGTATGGTATCTGTATATGAGTATATGTAGTATAAATTTGGTCCTCATTTAAATCATGCTTGGATAGTTTATGAAACTAGCTAGAGAACTCTACGTTACCGGAATTTTTTTAATTTAATGATTTGATTAATTAAAATATATATAAAAAAAATTTAATATGTCTTTGAGATGCACATTTTTATGTACAGGGGCTAATGATTTTTTAAATTTCAGACCTTTGCATGTGGTAGATAGACACAGCTAGTGACAGACATGGCATGACGGACATAAAAACTCTTTGTGGTGGTATTTATAGCTACCTGACATATCTAAATTTTATACCAAGGCGAGAATTGATTTCTTAGAAAAACTTGAAAATTTATAAATACCCATTTTCACCAACCTTCCTTTTGAAATCTAGAATATTTAAGATTTAGGTATTTAGAGTAGTGTCAGACTTCCCATAGTTTATGAGCTAAGAGCTCTGGGCAAGATAAAGATTGGTGTTACATAGCCACAATTATTTTTTCAAGATGGCCGTAATGTCTAATATCTAGGAACCGTAATTTAGTCTAATGAAAATATAGTAATCACAAAAGAAAAAAAAATGCCGGAAAGTAGTGTTTTGTAGCACTATCTCCAACCAAAGTGGCGGACGTCATTTATAATTATTAGCCTACGTGTTAAACGTACATCGAAGTTTTATCGAAGCGAAATTTCAGTAGCACAATTGGTACAGTGGTTAAAGCACTAAACAAACAGATACACATTAATTCATTTTTATATCATTAGCTAATAGGATAACATTTAAATAAAAATGGTACTGTACCTATTTGCTAGCTTTTCTAAATAATTATACATAGTTTTAAGATTTTCATTGGCCTTCATTTGACATTCTTCTACACCAGCAATGACGCAATTTAATAATTTAGGCTCACAATATGTATAGTAACAAAAACTAAGGTTTCCCAAAGAAGGTTGGTTAGTACCAAGTTTTCCCTTTCTTTGTTTTTTGGTTCTTTATATACCCAAATAGGAGTACATTCGTCATAGAAGTTGTGGTAGTTGACAGCTAGTGGAAGATGTAAAACGATTTTAAAAAATTGTTCAAAAACAAATTGTTTATGTGAAAGTTTAGACTGACAAAAGCGACAGCAAATAAACATAATTTGGTATCGCGGGTATTATGAATTTGCAAATAACAGATGAAATCTGGTAATTTTTGCTAGTAATCACCTACCTATATTCTTACCATTGATGGAGTATAGTTACACCATCTAGTGGGCCAGAGTCACTGTGGATGTATAAAAAGTGTCTTAGGCTTTCACTGTGCACCCTAAATATTTCTCTAAATCCTTATTTAAATTTTAACTTTCCTAGGTGAGTTAAGATTCACTTCCAGCCGTTCCCAGTAGTCACTTGGTAAAAGGTATAAATCTTGACACGTTTGATTTTCAAAAATGCGCTAAAGATTCACACCTTGGTGTTTCACTAAGTATACCTGGAAAGGTCTACCTTTATATTTTTCTTGTGTTTGTAAATACACACGCAGTTGGTTAATCTCTTTAAGACATCAGGATGGGATGGATTATAATAATATTTAATACACATTATTAAAGACAAAATTTAAGGTTTATATTTGTACGTGATGATTTGCAAATAATATAAAGGTTGTTTTTAGTAATTTGTGTGGTTTAGTCTAGTACCACGTCATACTAACCCTTCGGGTTATACGCACTTACGCTAAAGTGTAATGGTAGGGTGATTGTGAGATGAAATGGAGGACCTACAGTTTAACGTGGAATCCGAACCACGGTGGAGGCCTGGCATTCCCCACATTCACAAGAGGTCTTGTCAGAGGTGAAGGAAGGGTTTGGTAATCAGATAAATCTGTTCCNAACCACGGTGGAGGCCTGGCATTCCCCACATTCACAAGAGGTCTTGTCAGAGGTGAAGGAAGGGTTTGGTAATCAGATAAATCTGTTCCAGGACCGAGGATTAAACCCCGAACACATCACATAAGTCCGACACCTTACCCTTAGACCACCAGGTCCCCCGCTCATTACCAGAAATCTAGTCTAATACGAGAGTGACGTATTAGACCATGCGACCATCTAGGTGGATGCAATCAGTTTAATAGCTTTTCATTTAATTTTTTTTAAACTTTGTTAAATTAATTAAACTATGATTAAATTGTTCTATTCCACCGTTTTCTAATCTTGAACACATAAGACCAGTGGCGTAACACTTAGTCCCGCAGGGCCTCCAATGCGAGGAGGGGAGGGGGGTAATGGTATAAGGGGGCCTGCCAAAGGGAACGTTAAATTGCTATAAATTTAGTGGAAATAAGTGTAATCAAATAATTTATGTCCAGATTATTGACAATTTAGATATTTGAATATGTTTCTAATCTCATAAACTGTTTTAAATTATAGTTAAGCTATAGCATTATTTCAATTATTTAATTAGGTTTTAAATAGCGCCAAATTTATTTTAACTTCATAAAGTCTAGCTGATTGACTGACGACGTTCCAAACCTAAAACCGAGCCTAAAACAGTAATTATAAGTTGTGATTACTAAATTAGTAATATTTAAGACTATTAATTATATTTTATAACATTTATGATGGTGCTAGATGACTTGGTAAAAGGAGGCCCAAAAATAATTATTTTGGGAGAGGGGGGCAAGATCAATCTGTTACGCCACAGCAGGAAACAGCACCACGATGGGCAGTTTGTTCGAGCTGTATTATCTACATAAGTGGTCCGTCTCCCAATATTATCCAGGATATATCTGTAAATTTAAAATTGTAAAAACTGGACTCGTCATACGATGGGTGAATAGTTTTAATTTCTCATAGAAAAATCAACTTTTTTTAATCACTTCTAGCTCTTAACTACAATATACCTCACATTATTTTAATTTTATGTTATTTATTATTATTATTATAATTTAGCAACGCGTCTTACTACCCGTTAGGGTTATACGTTTTAAGTACTAACTACGCTAATATATTAGGAATTGGGACGGTCGAATTAGAGGAAGTGAACCCGCATTTGCGTGGAGGGATATTGGAAAGCCATTTAGGAAAAGCCACCCCCAGTTAACCCGACCGAGATTCGAACTTCGACCACCCCGTCCTCAGCAGTCGAGCTCAACACGTTTAGCGTGTTAACCAACTACGCCACCGAGGCGGGCAATTTTTTAATGTTATTATTCTAATAAAAATGTTTGAAAGTCCAAGTATTCACCCCCTGCCAAAATATGAAATGAATATAAATAAAGGAATATCAATATCTACTCCAAAGTGTCAAAACCTTTCTAATTTATAAAATTATTTGAAAAACAGCATCAACCATCATTAAAGAGTAATTCGAAATAATATAAATATAAGAATCACGTTTATATTTAAAAACACCAACTATCTATGTTATTAACAAAAATAATGTATTAAAGTGGTTTACATGGTACATATATATATATATATTGTTTATTTTACTTCGATTTGAATATGAGACAGGTGTTTTGTGCTGCATCTTACTATCCATTCAGGATATACACATATCAATTCAAGTAGAGTTGGGATTAGGAAATTATAGTTTAGTAGAAATGTACACAAATCTGCTTGGAGGGAGAGAAATAAAAGACTTTAAAAAAAGACCATCATTACCCCTAACCTTTTCACCCCCAGCAAACTTGATAGTATGAGAATACCACCTTAGTCAATTGGCTCATTGATGCGGAAAAATAGTCACTAAACAACGATTAAGTTTTATCATTAAAATTAGTATAAAAATAAAATGTTGGTTCTCAAAATAGAAATATTTCCACAAAATTGTAAAAATCAGAGTTTAAAACTAGATATCCAAAATATTTACATGAGTAGATAATCCGCAAATATAAATCTCACTTTTAAACGAATAAATGTATCAACTAAACACACCCCACCTCACCCTTGGCTTAGCAAACTTTTTGAAACGCTTGTAACTAGATGTTTTCACAAAACCATACATGTTGTAGCTGGGCCGAGTGGCCTAATTATTAAACACAGACCATCCTTCCCACCCACCCCTTTCCACCCCAGCTCACCCCCCTTTCACCCGGCCCCAACATGGCCGTCCCTGTGATTGGACAGTGAAGGGGGTGTCCATAGAAAATACTTCAACCCCTGCTAATTGGCAATGTAGAGAGAGTTGTATAGGAGAGGGGGGGAGTGGTCAATATGCAAATAAAGACTATGTCACTCTGTTAAGAGTAACACAACACCCCCTGCTACCCCTAACCACCCCAATACACACCCTTTTCCGCTTGCTATGTACGCTTGATACTATCGCCTGGACACACACAATGAACATATTGTTTGAGCGAAAATTTCTGTTTAATATCAATATATTTTTGCCAAAACTAATACCCCATGAAACGTTAGAAAAGTTGTAATTAATTTAGTAACGTAGGTGTAGGTTTGAATATGACAAGAGTATTTATAATGATTAAATATAAACTAAAATAGTTTAAATAAACATTTTAACAAATCTGGACCGACAAAACAAAAGTAACCTCTAGTTATTCATTATTAATTTTACACACCATGCACCATTTCTTATATATTAATTGTACTATAAAACTACTTTATATTTTTATCAGCCAAAGCCAAACTAATTAATTACACCAAAATGATAGAACGAGGGAGGTAATTTAGACTAAATGTACCTATATTTTCCAATAGGGAGAGTGGATGACTCAGTACACTAGTCTGGGATCCAAACTCTGACCTCCGGACTGGATGATCTTGACATTCAACTCTTATGTCGAGCAATGTTGGAGACAAAGTTAATAAATCCATCTTAGAAACCTTAGCTCACTAAATAATGGAACCATATTTGTGCAAGGATATTAAAACGTTTCATGGAGTGTGCTGAAATTTATCCAGTTACCAGTTTACACCAACAAGTACAAGCTTACAAACAGTGTGAGCAATATACAAAATAAAATAAAACATCAATTCTACCCCCTGATTAAAAATATCAACTAAATTAAGTGACGGATTATATAAAAATCCAGAAGTCAGAGAGATTTAAGAGTAGGTGATTTGTAGGAATAAATGATTCCTAAAGTTTTCGGGATAGGCATACGCTGATTTTGGTTGAAAGAATAGTTTAGCTCATATTAAAACATATTATTTCGTGGGAGGCAATATTGATAAGAGTTATTTTATTGCTACCGGTATCTACAAAAAGTTACAACTGCGGATAAAATGAATTGGATGTATGAATATATTAAAATTGTTAGAATAGTTTTAGTAATTACCAAATACTGTTCTTCCTAACAAAATCATCCTGTCTGTGGTTTTAACTTTGATTTATTAATATTATACTCGTATATTGTGTATAGAAGTAGCTTAATCTAAAACCTTCAAAACAATCCTTACTAATAGATTACTAAGCTTAAAGTAGTAAACTCAATTTAAATGTGTTATACATAATCAAATTCAGTAAAACAGTCTTAAAAATAATATAAGTTTTTAACTAGCTACGTCCATAAAATTACACTTTGTTTGTACGTTTTAGGATTATTATCCATTATGAATCCAAAGTAGGTATATATTGGAAAGATTATTATTATTATTATTATTATTATTATTAGCACCACGTCTTACTACCCGTTCGGGTTATACGCACTTACGCTAATGGGTAATGGTAGGG
>CABEEJ010009696.1:0-17318 GCA_901482245.1 Timema douglasi
TGAGCTTCTGATGTGGAGTCCTGTTCCAACCTGTCAACAACCACCTCTATATAGTAAGATACAACTATGTTACGTATAGCTTCCTGTGCTTTCAGTCTGAGATATTTTCTCCCCTCCGTTATCATATAAATTCAACCATTTATGAGTTAATTTTAATTTACTTCAAATATTTTGTATGCTCTATTCTTTCCTGAAAACACTGAAATGATAGTGACATAAATATAGTTTCTTGCTCAGAATAACTTCATGATTAAAAGGGATTCATTCATGACGTTAGCAGTGTGAGAAGTCCATTACATAAAATAATACCTGAAGCCAAAACAAATTTTAATATTTTGTTAAAGGGGAGTGGGAAATCTATTTTTTAATTCAAAGCAAACTGTAATCAAATATATTAAATATTCTTGAAGCAAAGTTGTAGTTTGAAAAGTTTTTTGGTTGTTTTATGTCCAAAAAGATTTATTTTGGTTATTTATATAACTTTATACACTAAAATTATTTGTAAAATGTTTCATTGCACAATTGTTTGTAATATTTAGTTTTATTCCTATATATTAAAATGATTAACAACTAACAAATAAATGACTTAAATTTGTTTTCATCTGAATACTGTTTTTTACTATATATAAACACTCAGAATGGCGATAATTGACTATTATTGGCGAAGATTTGTAATTGCCGAAGCTAGAATTGTTTCAAAGGGAAGGAAGAGTTGATATGTAAATTCTTTTCATAAAAGTTTAATAACAAAAGGCATTATTATTTTTAATGATAAGTCCAGCTAAAATAAATGTGGACATTTATTCATTTCTCTAGTATAAATATTTACTCTCACATGTTGTTATTCATACAATAAAAGGTGTTAACATTCTTTTCCTACCTAGCAATAGTATAATAAAATCCTAGAGCTTATTTATTAATGTATACACAGTTTCAAAAGGAAAATATAAATGTTAATGGAAAATGGCTACATAATTAAAGTACTTAAATAAGCAGTCAAGACTCACTTGAGTAAAAACTCTGAGAGGAAGAGATAGCCCTGACAAGATCGGAAATCATCGAGCAGGGTCTGAGAGACTTCACTGGAGTCTTTCAAGAAACAAAACACTGCCACAAACATCTCGACAATCTCTAGAGGTGACAATTCAGGTACACGCTGCATGTTGTCTATACAGAGTGCTACACAGCTCTTTTCTAAAACACATAACAAGACAACTATTTTCTATTCTGGGCTCACACACAATAGAGATAACTTTTGTTTTTTTGTTTTTGTTTTACTCTAGCTATGTTAATCTTTTAAAGCCTCAATCATGTTTTGTTTGTGTGTGCTTAAGCTTCAACAATGTTTTATTACTGCTTAGTAGGCATATTTTAATTTGTAATTTATATTAATTTTTGCAAATTGTTCATATAAAAAAATATCATTTCCAAAAATAAAGTGAAATCGACTGACTAGTAAAATAAAAGGGTTCTTGGCTACAACAATTTTTCATGTTTATAGCTATTAAATGAATATGTTATTGAACAAGTAGGTAGCTTGATGTATAAATATGATATGTCTCTGACAAACTTTTATAAACATATCAACTTTTTTACTTGAAAAGATAAATCAATCTTATTAAATGAAGGCTATAAAGGCTGGTTATAAAAGGTATTGCGTTCCTTACGATGTATGTAGCTGACGACAGGCTGACTGAGACCATGCCTAGAGAGCGTCATGAGAACTTCGGCGGCACTCTTGCGCCACATGACATTGTGAGAAGGGCACCAGCTAGTGATGGCCGAGAACAGCAGAGTAAGATCATCTTTACGTGCCAGTTCTTCTGCAGGTGTTGTGTGGCTACATAGTCTCACTAGCACCTACACAACCAACAATATCAATGCATTTATCTAGCTCATGCAAAACAATATAATGACATCTAACTAGCACCTGCAACAATATAGCATTTATCTAGCATCTGAACAATATAATAATGTTTATCTAGCTCCTGAACAACAATATAATAACATTTATCTATCTCCTTAAAAACAATAACCTAACTTCTAACTAGCACCTGCATGACAATATACTAATATTTATCTAGATCCTGAACAACAATGTAATAAAATTTATTTAGCTGCTGCACAGCAATATAATAACATCTAACTAGCACCTGCAACAATATAATAACATTTATCTCGCTGCTGCACAGTAATATAATAACAAGAAAATGCACAACAATATAACATAGTCTCAATACCAATGGCAAAGCACTACAACAATATTACACTTGATGACATATAACCTCTCATATCCAATTATATCAAAGTAAAATAGGTCCATACCTGGACAAATATCTTCTGTAAGAGTATTCTCCTCTCTTTAGGAGTAAAGTCACTCCCTGTCTTGGCTGTGTCGGGATCCTCAATCTCCAGCAGGTCGAAGAAAAGGTACAAACATTTTACCAGGGTTGAAGGTACAGACACAGTTGTCATTACCTGAAATTAATTTAGAGAAATGAGTGTTAGGTAAATAATACTCTGTTGTAACACATCCACACCTGTGTGACATGGCCAATAATTGATAACCTCAGAGTATAATTAATCAATATACATCAGGTGTTTCAAGGGAACACCTTTATCAATGGAGTTGACATGTTAGCTTGCCATCATGAGCGTATTCTAACTGCCTAGCTACATCCAAGTCGGCCATAACCTATATCCCATACCAGTGGTTTCCAACACATCATCTCCAGACCATTTGTAATGCCATAGTTGGCAGTATGCTATGTCAATTCCCCGTTAACTTTTCGCTCAAGAAGTTTTATTTGTAAAGCTAGAAACACTTATAAAAATCTAGGCATATTTTTGGATGAAATTGTTTATTTAAAAAACCATTATTATTTTTATTCCTGTGTCTTACCACACATTTGGGTTATAAGCTTATGTATTAATAAAATCGATGAATTAGGGGTGAGGAAGGTTGAATTTAAAGGAAGTGTACCTGCATTTGTATGGAAGAAGATTGGAAACCCATTTTTAAAAATCACCCTCGATAAATCAGGCAGATTAAAACCTGGATCTCCCTGTCATTGGTGGTTGTCCAGTCTATTTCGAGAGTGGCACAATCAACTATTAACAACCTTATTCCTAAGACCTTTTTTTTTACCTGTATGAGAGAAGCATCCCCTGCAGTGAGCAAGTTGAGGGCTGAGAGCAACATCCAACCATTGCTCGACTCTTCACAGTTCTCAATCTCCAGGAACTTGACAATGGCTGAGCTTGCAGCCTCAGTGGACTGGTTGGATGCCCGCCGTCTCATCTCCGTCACCATCAGACGAGACACTTCATGACAGAAAGACAGGATGTCTCGGAACTTCTCCATCATGTCACTGCTTGGACTGTTCCCAAACACCTGCAACGCAAGAAAATATTAATCACACTCAAAACCAGGCAGGTTGGCTTTTTTACCAAATGGTTTTCCACCCTCTCGTCAGATGAATGCTTCTTACCAACTCATTTTTTTTTTTGCCCTTATGATTTTGTTTATGGAAGGCAAGAATCAAATGTGTCACTAAAAAAAGTGTGATTTTAAAGGTTTTTAAAACACACATGTTTATTGAAATAACAACAACTAGAATAAAAGTGCAAGGAGATACAACAGTATTTTTCCAACTTGACAAATGATAGCTTGCATACAGGAAAACCCTCCTCAGTGCAAAATCAAAGTAGGATATCAGTAACCTTGGACAAAGTTAAATGTGGTATCTATAATGGCAATTTTATCTCAAAATAAAGCTGTATCTGAATTTTCCAATTTCATCTATTCAAGAAGTTGTCTAGGTGATACTCAAATAATTCATGATGGAATTGTATTCCTATTTTCAATGCAAAGCCATCTTATTTGATCTTGTTTCTTTTTCCTGCGCTTACTTAAAATGTAAATTAAGGACATGGTGGAATAGTATCTGACCATTAATAAAGTTATTCCTATCTGCATACATCAAGTAATGAGATCTGCAGCTGTAAATTTTTATATATAGTAAATATATAGGCCATTCTGCTCTTGATATTACAGTATAGTCTCTCATGGACACTTGCCATCTTTTTCTAACCTATTGGTTTCTTCGCTGGCGCTGTCCTTTTTCTACCCAGTGGAGTTGCCATTTTGTAGATTAAAAATGATGAACATTGCTAGTTATGTGAAATAAGCATACTATATTATATAGTATTCACTTATGCTTCTATTGAAAGCAATATAAACTTTAAAAAATGTGGACCTCTTATTTTTTTTCAAAATATTAAAATTAACAAAGTGTGTCAGTTTTACAAGTTTCCAAATATACCATGTCATAGGTCTTGTTCAAATTGTGTGTAAAAGCCAATAATTTTATGGTGTCTGTAGTAATATACATAAACAGTGCCTGTAAAGTTAATAATGGGCAGGGCCGAGATTTTGATGAAATGTAATATTTTTATTGGTTCATCATGTAGGCCTACAGTGCTCATAAGTACATAAACTCTGTTCATAGCCCTTTAGTTGTAGAAGTGTACCTATATTTTATAAATCATTTTTGAATTAGAGGTCATATTTTTTTGGTTTTAATCCTTTTAGAGTCATTTTTAGGTGTTTATGGTCCGTTATTAGGTGTTTTTAAGCCATTTTAAGGCATTCATGATGATTAAGTATATTTTTAATACAAATGATATTTTATTAATGGATAATTCTTTCCAACACACAGTTGTCTGAATGAGAATATAATGTAGACAATGAACTTTGTACCTTCTTTGTGCGTATTGTTGTAAAATACACATTCTTGAGGAAAGAGTGCAACTAGACTGGAGAGGGCTGCATTGGGAAGTAATTACTTCTGAAGCACATATTTGTATATTACTGTTATATTTAGTAGAATTAAAGAATTTAGTTAAAAACTTCATTACCTGGATAATTTTTAGTTTATATTTGTAGAACACGTGTTTGATTTAGTCATGTGCATTTATTACAACTCTTTGTTTATATTTTAAGGTCATTATTTGAAAATTAGAAGTAATTTTTTTTATGATTTTTAAGTAGGCCTAATTTTATAGGTATTTTTTTAATTATTTTTAGGTCATCAAAATCTGGGCCCGGATAATGGATATATTTTACATAAGGTTTAAACAAAATTTAGACATATTGTACTTGTTGAAATATTTATAATAAGACATTAAAAAACTGTCTTATTTAGAACTTTTTCTTTTGATTTTACATAGCTATATTATGTGAAAGAAGTTATAAGAATAGTTTGAATTTATTTATCCTGTGCATATTGATTATCCTTGTATATAAAACCTAAAGCTGTTCATTGTGTAACTTTTTCCAGTCTCCTGTTTTTTCACCCCTCTTAGATATCTAACCTGATGAATGAACATAGTGTCAGTCCAATTCCAAGGAACTTTAAGTTTTCTCATATCCTTAGAGTGCTTGTAGAGATATCAGAGGAAGAAGCTTCTGTTCGGTGAGAGTGCTGTGACCTTAATGACTCTTGAGGGTGTGTTGCTTGTTTGTAATCCAAACCTTGAGACCTATTTGTTGGCTTTCGAGGCTAGAACTGTTAAGTCGCCTCTCAAACGATGGTGGGTAGCAAGTGGAGATGTATGTGTACTATGGGAATGGCTGTGTAAAAACACTAAAATAAAAATTCTAATGTAAAATAATCGAAGCAAAAATAGTTCTACTTTATGTGGTGAAATCCGATTTGGATTATTTCCACTATGTTAGTGAAATGATTATTAGAGAAATAGCGTGAGGTTGAAATTCTGATATTTTGCTTTATATTATTTAATTATTGTGTTTCTGTAGAATTTTGATTAATCAAAGTTCTAAATAACAGTCATTTCATTGGTGAAACCAATTTCAAATATCTATAACAGGCTTGTTATAATATTTTATTTTGTAATGCCATGTTTTAATGGGTGAACGAGTGTTGACCATCCTCCTAAGCTTCTACTGTAATTATGTTGGAGTTGAACCAGCAATAAGCTGTATTAGAGCTGAGCACTAAAATAAATTCCAATTCAAACTTTAAAAAAAACAATTTATTTATTTATTTTGGATCTTGAATATCCTTAAGGATATGAGGATCCCATCCCTGTATGTTTGGTTTGTAAATGTATTTCCTGTCTGTGAGAATGACAACTATTGTAATAGAAATGAGCAGTTATTCATTCTTAGTTGGTTTTACTGTCTATCACCAGGGTTCCCAAACTTTTTAAGACCATGCTGCCCTTCACATGTCAGATTTTTCATTTTCCCTGTACCCAATATATTTTTTTTTTAATGCTTAATCTTGGCTCAGTACAGTTTCAGACTGTAAGGGACAAAGTTGTGCATGATGTAATGACAAGTTTTCAAGAATCATTAGAATCTGGAACTCATATGATGCGAATGCTTTCACAAGAAACAATTATATGTTGTTTTTTTTGTATGACTTTGTCTAGTCTTTAAAATATGAACAAGTACATGTATTGAAAATGTGTATGTTGCATTTCACCATACATTTTAAGTTTTAGTTTTACTTAAAGCCACAACACCCTGGAACAATACGAGTGGCACCCCAGGGTGTCACGACACACAATTTGGGAACCCCTGGTCTATCATATTTTATCTAACATTAGGACATTTCAGGCCTGTGATTTCATCTCCATGGACTAACAAGATGAGTGTTGATTATGATTTAGGAGGATGGTCACAAATTTGTCAATACTTCAAAAATAGATTAATAAGTAATACATTTTCTTTCAGCCATCTTTGATCAAAAATACGCCATGTTTTAGGTCAAACAGTTTAGTAGAATATTTGCTTTCTCTTTTGATCCATTTTTTTTCTGGAATTATGTTGGTTAATCCTGTGTCCCTCTATACTTTTACAAACAAGATATAATTTATGTACTGTATTTAGTCCCATTGTATAATATTTTATGCATGATAATAATGTAATATATTTTAAGTATGATAATTACAAAATATGTTTCATGTAGTGTAATGTTTATATCTATGCAAGATAATGACATTATTACTTAAGGTAATTATCTTATAATATAATTTACATGATAATGATGTAATAATATAATTTGGCTATGCAATGTACTGATGATATAAGAAATGTATATGAAATAAGGCTGATGTAATATAATGTAAGGAAACAATATTATATAATTTATGTACGGTAGGCCTACTACTGATATTAAAAAATGTATGTGAAGTACTGATGATGTAATATAATTTATGTGAGTAAATGATATTACATAATTTTGTAAGGTACTAATGATACAATAAAACATATGCAAAGTAATGACATTACTATATAATGTATGTAAGGTATAATCTAATGTATGCAAGGTAATGACATTATAACATACTTAATGTGAGGTAGCTCACCTTGCAGAACAGAGGCAGCATGTTGTACAGCTTATCGTCCTTCTCCTTGTCACTGAGGGGGTGGGGAGGATGAGTATACTCTGAGAACAGCTTTTTAAGGTGCATCAGACCCAGCGCAGTGTGTTGGGGGTTCGAGTTGGCTTCGTCCTGAGACGCTGTTGACACAGTCCCCCCACGGAACTTGCGCATTATGTTCATCTCCGCGCAGTCTGTCATAAAAACAAACCAGCTCCAACTTAGGGTAATACACTCAAAATAAATTATTTCAGACAATCCTTAGAATAAAACCATGCTTTAGAAACGAGGATAACTTTCTAAGCATTCAATAGTATCTACAGCTAGGCATACAGTAATGGCTTGAAACTAAATATATTATATGAATAATGTTCCATCGTGATTTTGAAATGTTATTTGTCGTATTCTATATTTAGACAAATATATAATTTGAAAAGTTTTTAAAAGTAGCAAATTAGATAAAAATAAGTTCCTTGTTTAGTTTTGAGTTTACAATAAATCTGTAATTGGCTGAACCATCAATGGTGACAGCATGGTTGTTACAATAGTTATTTAAATTGGCTGAAAATTAAATAAAACAAAATTTAAATTCAAAATATTTTATTTAATGTGCAAGGCCATTTACTTATAATCGTTTGAAATACAGGCCAGAGATGAAGCTACATTAATCAATTAATTATTAACTGTGCAATAAGGTTAAATTTAGAATATAGAATACATGGGACAAAAGGGGAATTACTATATAATTATTTGAAGAACCAAATTAACAAAAACTATAACTAAAAATTAATCAGGAAATTAGATAAAAGATTACTCTTGACCCAACAAAGGCATCAAAATGCAGTTTTCTAAACTGTTATTTAGACAACACTGCAATCGGGCGAGTTCTTATAATATAAATAAACTTTTTTTTGCCATCAACAATGATACAATTTTATTTGATTATTAGAATCATTTTATGGCTATTGATATTTTCTATGAAAAGTGACAGCTGCAGATCACATGACTTGACATATGAATACATGAGAGAAGATCTAATAGGTGTCATAACTTTCTATCCATCAAATAAGTTTCTTTTTATGAAAATTGGAGTAAGTTACACTTGGTAACTGGATGAACAGTTGTTTTCAGAGAGTTAACTCAATGAAACAATTAAAGTTCATCTTGTATTACAAAAGAAGAGTTTCTCATGATAATGCATGCATCTTTTTAGTATTCTTTTAAATCTTCTTTAGGTCCTCAGTGAGAGTAAGTATTGTGATCATTAAAACAAATCGAGATTTTGATGGATATTGACGTTTCATGAACAATTTAACCCAAAAAAAGTTGTTTTCGCGATACCATGTGATTGTACCTTTGCCCAGAACCGAAACTATTCTACTGATTGGGCTAAGACTTGCTATCTAGGGTTTCCATAGGGTTTCCCAGAGAGATGATTGGAATTAGATATCCAATCCAAAATTAAAGCTAGCTTACACATGCTTAAAGAGGAAAATTGCTTTTCTAAAAATTGGCACAAACAATTTTGAATAAAACTTTTATCCAAGCCCTGTTTAGTACAACAAACAAAATGATGGGGGTCATTTTTCTGCCAATGACTCAAAGGTTACTTTACATAAGTGGTAGCTCCGATTTTGATCATATCTCTGCAAATCTTTGAGATACAAAATAGCTTATCACTGCAATGTTATAGGACTATCAAAAATAAAAAACTTTTATTTGAAACACATTTTTATAAAAACAATAGTTTCTGAGCTATATTCAAATATATCTTTTAAATGAAGGTCTGGGAAATGCGATTAGATTATTATGCTCTTTGATGGATCAATATTCTTTTTACCTCAATGAATGTCTGTTGGGTTATATATATATTAGTTTAAGCTCTATGTTTAAATGTATTCCATTATGTTTGTACAACAATGTATATTATTTTGTTTTACTATATCTTATAAGTTTAAAGTAAATATCAACATATTTAGGTAAAGAAGTGATAAAGTGTGTCTGGTACACCGTACTATTTAATTTGAAATTAAATTATGGTGTTTCAACTGTTCATTTTTCTAACGGTTTTTCTAAGTAAGGTACTCTTGAAATGGAAGAACCAAAGCAATTAGTTCACATCTCTTTATGGTCATCCAGTTTATATTTGACTTCCGATTCATCCAATTCAAAATACCCCAATTCTTCTTGAATAATGTCACGTCGTTTATTTATTCCAGTAGGCTATATGTTAACATTTTGAAAGCATACACGATTCATTTTGTGTAGGCTATCACAAACCTTAGTTTGATATCTATAGCTTTGTGATTTAACCGTCTACAACGTGGTCCAAATGGTGGCCTGCGGGCCAAATGCTGTGTGCGCTCAGTGAAAATGTGGCCTTCAGTATCCTGTAGGAAAATTAAAAGGAAACCCCTGGAAGCAGATGCGGAATATTTAATGGTTCGAATAAAAATATTAATCTATTTAAAAAGGTCATGATTGCATTTTACTATTCATTTATTTGATTAGTAAAAATATGCATATTACTAAGCTGTCTTGTGAAAGTGTGTGTGCATGAATATTTCATAATACATTTTTGAGGGATTATTGAACTTTTATTGGCAGTAAAATGTGAAAGATTCTATTAACAAAAAATACAATTTATAAACAAGTATTGAAAATAATGGTTTATAAAGTGTTGTTTGTAGGTCTATATTAAGTTGAAAAGACTGCTAAATACATATATTCGGCTGCGGTGCAAACTGATGATCAAATTTGGCAGACTTGGGGTGAAAAATGTTGGACCAGTCTGGTCTATAACATGAATGTAGCATTGTGGTTTAATAATATACAAACACATATAGTGTGTCTGCTGCACCTGACTGACCTGTCTCTTAATAAAACAATTTTTAAGCCAGAATTTGTTGTTCCAAATGTAGAATAAGATGCCTTAAATAAAAAACAAAATAAAAATTCTCTGAATATTTATTTTACCATCATTATCTGACAAGTGTATTTTAACAGGTACCAAATAGCTATATTTTTCATGTTTATAAAACTAGTGTCCTGTTTTATTCAAAGTATTAGTTCTTCAATAAACAATAATCCTAAGAAGTATATAAAAATATTTCTCCTCGGAGTGGTGCATCTGTAGGCGATGAGGAAAATGTTGACAATGTTTCAACATAAAATAAAGGCAGGAAAGTTAAGAAAGATCGCGGTAGTCTTCTTTGTTATTACCAGTGGTTTGTGGAATATGCGATTCTGGATGGTTAGGAATTTGATGACTGGTTCTGGACAGATGACACTTCTTTTCATTTGGATGGCTGCATTAATTCACAGAATTTTAAAATATGATCAATTGAAAAATCTCATGGGATTTACATAATTCCTTTTCACACCTGAAAAGTTGGAGTCTGGTGTGCAATTTCGTGAACGAGAATCATCACTATCTAAAAAGACAGTATTAATAGTGAACATTATGTTAATAACATGCAAAAATCAGTTGAAATTTGTATCACAAGTACACAAAATGTAGCCTAGATTCAACAAGACAACATGAATGGCCACACTTCCTGCACCTCCGTAAACTACTTAAAAGTCTGTTTTTCAAGGGCAGTGGATTTCAAAGGGATTACAGCCACCAACTCGCTTCAGTGGCTGCATGGTCTAAGGTGTCACTCTTGCAATATAATAGACTGTCGACAACGAGGAGAGCCGAGTTTGAATTCCAATTGGGTGTAATGAGGTTGGTTTTCCACTTTTCCACCATACAAATGTGGGTACACTTCCGCTAAATTCAACCTTTTCCACATCACATTCGCATAATTAGAACATAAGTGTATAAGCTACTAGAATGAGTAGTAAGACATGGTGATAAGTAATTAAAAAATATAGGGCCTAGAATATATAAGTAATGTGGTTGGAACACACATCTTTTAGCAGATTTCAGTAAAAAATATTAAATATACACAATATGTGAAGGTAGAAACTAAGCAGTCCTTGTTAGAAGACTTCCAATAGAGTATGGTATGGAAAAAAGTTAAAATATAATTCATGTGCACTGGAACAAACATGCTGCTTGCAACTCCACACTCTTTTCAGCTTGTGGATAATTTGCTTCAATCAATCATGTTTCAACTATGATTAGAGTTTTCTGAAAGTAGCCACTTAAAATATTTTAATAATTTCTGAAAATATTAAGAAATATTTTAATGGTCGTACTTATGTGACAAACTTTGGTAGGTTTAGGTATTTGGTGTTTTATTGAAAAGTTCTGATTCTCTGATTGAATAATGTGTATAGTATACAGTAGCCCAATGGCTTCTTTGGTGCTGAATGACAACTCACAGCTGACTTTTGACAGTCAAAATGTAGGTATATACCTAAATTTTGAATGTCAGAAGTGACAGCTGCTAAACACATGTTTTTGCAGATTATTTTATTCCGCGTAAGGATACGTAATTTGGTCTGGTAACTTTTTAAAGCTGTCAGTCAGCACCAAAGAAGCCATGGGGCTACTGTACATTCATTGGATGTGAGTTTGGTAGCATGTTTTCTTTGTAAAATAACACTAATAACACTACCAAAAATCATTATTAATAGGCCTAGCGACCGACACATTAAGATTCAGAACATGTCTATACAAAGACTAATTATTTCTTTATCGTCAGTAATTAACTAATGTCACACTAAAATACCTTTTGTGCCATTATGCCCTCTTTATTTGATTTGATTCGTATTTTATTAGCTTTACCTTGTTTCATTCCTATATGAAACGTTTAGTTTAACAATATTTTCTGTTTTAGCTTAGAGCGTATAACCCGAACGAGTATTAAGACGCGGTGCTAAATATTATTGTTTTAGCTTAACCTAGTATTTTACTTGTTGATGCATATAAGGTTAGGCTTTATGCAGTGCTAAAAAGATTTATCTTAATTATGGAATGAATCAATTTATGGAAAGTTGTGTTACTTACATATACTCTATGGCATTAGGAAATTGAAAGTTCATTACCACACTTACAAAAGTACACCACCTATCTCTTTCTTGAGCTAGCTCTATCCAGTCCCCCTCATGACACCCTATCCCTATCTTGAGCTAGTTCTATCTAGTATCGCTCATTACACCCTGGCTGTATCCGAATAGTCTACTTATGCGACGTCGCGTTGATAGCTGCATTGGCAATCACGTGACCAAGTGTAGATCTGTCCGAATAGTCGCGGACTAGACCAATGCAGTCTTCTCGTGGCGTTGGTAGCCATGGATACGAAGGCTACGAGCCATGTGGCATTGGTGCGGTGTTTGACTGGCAATTGTTTTAGTATTATTGTTTGGCCTGTTGAGCACCGACTTACACAAATTATTCGGTAGGAAGCAGCACTGTGGGTCCAAGTGTGTTGCTGTTCGAATAGTTTGATGCAGTCTTCACTATGAAAATCGCAAAAAATGTAAAATTATCAAGACTGCATCAAGTCAAGTGTACTTGACTATTCGGATACAGCCCCTATCTCTTTCTGGTCCATTATAGTGTTGTGTTAAGAATAAAAATATTGTTGACACACTGTTTAACTAATACACTTTATAATAGTTAGACTCCTGTTATTTACTGTATATTTCGCTAAATTATTTTCTTTCTATTTTTAGGACCACGTTGAGGTTATATGTTTATGTACTAATTACCCTAATGGTTTCAGGGATTAAGAGGGTTATATTTAGAGGAAGTGTACCTGCATTAGTGTGGATAAACAGTGAAAAAACATTTTGGAGAAAAAACTCAGTACACCCGACCGAGATTCAAACCTTGATTTTCCTGTCATCAGCAGTCTAGTCTACTGTGAGAGTAGCACCTTAGACCATGCGGCTACCGAAGCAGGTTACTGTCTTTTTCTTCTGTTTAAGTTAAAGCAAGGTTAAAAAAACTGTTAAAAACCAGTAGCTTATCTACTTCATTTGTTTTGAATTTAAGATAGAGGCCTAACATATATGTTTCAAATCTTGTGTAGTTTAAGTTTCAATCAATGTATACATAACTATAGACTGATATATACAAATACTAAAATTCTTATAGAGTGCATCATAATTGTGTAGAAAGGCCTCATGATACAGGAATGATTTAGGGCGAGAGGAATTTGCATTAAGTAGCATATAATTTAAAAGGGCTTTTTAACATGCGAACATAAATGTAGGGGGTTTAATCAAGGAACTTACAAAACAAAAAGTTTTTAACATGAAAATATCATGCTGAATGTCATGTAAGAAGTCAAATTGACAAATGTGATTTTGAATCAATAGTTTACCAACAAATAATTCTCACCTTTTTACAATAGACAAACGTTATAAGCGACTCAAATTTGTGCACAATTTATCGAATTATTTTAAAGTTATTTTCATTTTTGTATTAAATTTTAACCCCAGTATTAAAAAAAAGTGTTAAATGACAGGTGAAACACGAGAACATAGCTGTGTTATTTCACATGATATTAATGAAATGAAGTCATTTAATTAGGGTTAGATGCCTTTTGAACATCACAACTTCAATAAATGTGTCATCGATCAATATTTGAATTACAAAAGGGGGCTTAAACAAACATTTTTCTTTCACACACCCACTTTTATTTTAAAACAGCTGATGAACAAACATTTTGCTATAATTTTAACGATATATTTAGTAGTGGCATTCTATACGTTTGGGATTTAACTCCGAAACCCATGAGTAAACAAGTAAGGATCACAGATTAAAAAGATAGATAGAAATAAAGATAGATACGTATTAATATGAAGAAAATTGAAATAGGTAGTTTATTCCAGGATAATAAATCAAACACAATACACCTACAACTAAGAAAACGCTTTATATGAAGTCATTAACACTAATACACTTTAATAAAACAAATCATTGGGAAATTTAAGAGGGTTTTTATACTAACAGATAAAAATATATAATAGCATAATTAAAAGTACCCTACATAGACATGGTTAGTGCCTTTTTTTATGTTGGTCCTTTTGCCAATAAAGGGAAGACATATTTAAGATAAAGCCTGTAAAAATTGAATCTTGCACTTAATTTAAAGATAAATTTTAAAGAGGGACACAATCAATTTCAAAGGATGTAAATGACTTGAAGCCTGCGTCTATCTACGGTGGGAGAGTGTGTGACAACCAGTGATCTCTAGACCAGCGTTTCCCAAAAGGTGTTCCACGGAACCCTGGGGGTCAAAGGGGTTCCGAGTTCCGTCCGAGAATTAACTAAAACGTTCGTAGAAAACATTCATAATATACCCGTGCCACGCCTTCACGCCGCTGTAGGTATATATAGTATAAAACAGCAGAGGCAGAGTGGGGTGCTAGGGGCGCCGCGACTGTTGAGACAGCGCATGCGTGGACGTTTCGGCCCCACACCAGTCGAGTCAGTTATCGCGACAAGACTACGTGTTTACGAAGTCAACTTTACTTACGTATTTGGTGTAAAGAGAAGAGATTGCATTGATAGTTATTCCTATTGTTTTAATCTGGAATTTTCAATGTCCACAGGTAGGTTTTTGATTGTTCGTAGTAGAGCTGTAACGAACCGACCTCTTTACTTCTGTGAAATGAATAGTAGGTTTTAAAAATTATAGGTGGCTACAATAATGTTCCTTTTATATAGTTTTATTTTTCGTTCTAACTAATTATTAATGTGATCAAAGTTATTTTTATTTCTACCTAAATATGTAAAATGCAATTATACTAAAATTTTGACCCACTTGTGAGTATTTTTTCTATTTGTTATTTCAGTATATGATAATGGATAATTGACTCAAAACGGGGCCTCGCAAGTGGGAAAAGTGTTGTATCATGTTCACAGGAGAGTCTAGTGAAAATATTTCAGAAAAAGCTGTTGCTGGTTTTTCTGTAAGAAAGTTATATTTATTATTATCAAAGTCAATTTGTAAATACAATCTGGCCAATAACTCGTTGGCTTACTCACCTTACATGCATTCATTTCTTAATTTTTGTTTATTAATGTTTATTTAATTTAATGTCTTGGTTGTTTATTAATAATGGGTATTATTGTTGTTGTTGGTTATTATTAATGTTTGTATAATTTATTCCAGGGTACAGTAAATACGAAAGACTCTTGTCCTGGGTAAAACCGACAAAGTACACCAACCAACAAAAGGGCTGAACCTCGGGAGAGAAATGCTTCAAAAAAGAAAAAATATGACGAATCCTACTTGTCATTCGGATTTATTCCTGTAGGAATTGCTGAAAATCCGGATGGACAATGCGTTATTTGCAACAAAATTCTGTTTAATAGCTCTTTGGCACCTGCAAATCTTAAACGACACCTTGAAACCAACCACCAGCAACTGAAGGATAAAAGCTTAAGTTTTTTTGAAAGACACAAAGAAGTAAATAAAACTGGTGTGGCTGCTTTACACAGATATGTAAAAACCTATAATGAANAGATATGTAAAAACCTATAATGAAAACGCAACAGAAGCATCATTCCTGCTAAGTTACAGAATTGCTCGTGCTGGAAAACCACACACGATTATAAAAAATTTAACAAAACCATTTATGACAGAAATCGTCAGCTGCGTACTTGGAGAAGACGCAGCGAAGAAAGTTGCAGCAGTCCAGTGTGTCAACAACATCTCTGATCTAGTCCATAAGATTTCAGACAATATTGAAGATGAATTAATTTGTAGATTGAAAGACAGTGAGATGTTTGTAATACAACTTGATGAAAGTACAGATGTCGCCAGGTTATTAAAACTGCCTGTTTTCGTGAGATACCCCTTCAGAGGATATATTGAAGAATATTGGTTACTCTGTGCACCTTTAGAGACCAACACAACTGAAGAAGAAATTTTTACAGACATTGATAGTTACATCAGTAAACACCAGCATATTGGTTGTAAAAAATGTATTGACGTGTGCAGCGATGGAGCTGCAGTTATGACCGGCAAAATAAAAGGAACTGTAACAATAATAAAGAATGTTGCAGCTAAATGTAGTAGCAGTCACTGCGTTTTACATTGCCATGCCCTTGTTGCAAAGAAAATGCCATCCGACTTAAAGAAAGTTCTCGATCCAGCCGTACAAATTGTCAATTACGTTAAATCACGCCCACTCCAATCAACGCTTTTTAAAAAGTGTGTGAAGATGTAGGAAGTCAGCATCAATCATTTCTTCTACACATGGAAGTGAGATGGCTTTCGAGGGGGAAAGTTTTATCCAGGTAATTTTAATTGCGCAACGAGCTTAAGATATTTTTCGCTGAACAACTTATTTCTGCATCCGTTAGTACGCTTGAACTATTGCACGATGAGAATAAAATATCTTCACTTAAAAACCAACTTGGCTTCTGGATCGAATGTGTTTAACAAAAAAGTTACGAAAGTTTTCTCTTTTAAATGGCTTTCTGGAATAAAATGAGTTGAAAATAACCTCAGATGTGGAAAAAAGCATACATGGACATTTGATTAACCTTATAAAAATCCTTGAAAGAATATTTCCCGGAGGAGTTACAGGACATTGACTGGGTACAGAATCCATTCGCAAATCATACCAAACCATAGATGCTAACTGTGTCAGAGTATGAGAATTTGATCGAAATTAAGTGTTAATCCCTTCTAAAACAAAAATTCGAATCAGAAGATTCTAATTTGAATTACTTTTGGATTGGACTTCAAGATTAATATCCTACATTCGTTGAGAAGGCTATTATGGTTCTGCTTCCGTTTGTGACGACTTACCGATGCGAGACTTGTTTTTCAGATTACGCATACACCAAAAACAAGTACAGAAACAGACAAGACGCAGCTCCAGATTTTCGCGTTTAATTGTCAGACATTAAGGCCCAATCTTACAATGTCACGTTAAAGTCCTCGTAACTTAACCGTATGTAAAGTATAACCGTTGGTTAAACTTAGCGT
>CABEEJ010009697.1:6818-17315 GCA_901482245.1 Timema douglasi
TTTTTGTGAATGGCGCGCATTAACAGTTAGATATATGACTCTGTTTTCTATATAAAATAGAAAATAATAAATAATTTAACACCATCATTCTATTCCGAAAAAATACGGAAAAATAAATGATAATAAAATTATGATCCTTTTTAAAAATATTTGCTAAGCCTATAGTTGAAACAATTTAATAAGAACTCTTAAAACAAACACCAAAGTCATGGTTTTTTTAAATTATAAGGTTGAGTTTTTTTTAGTTTGGGCTAGCTTATAATGATAATAAAAACCAATCCCTATTTTAATACTTTATTATTGGAGTATTAACCAATAAATTGACCTAACCTTTCATGTATAGGCCTACATAAATAACAATTTCGAACAGTAGTAATCAAAGACATAATATAGAGGCGATAATGTTAAGGATAAATTTTATAAACCTAAAAGCGTACACGTAAAAATACAATTTTGTGATCAATAGCTACATTTCTCTGATGTTTTGGGTGCGTTGATTAAGTTTTGCAAAAGTAAAAAAAATTCAATACCTATAGTTATATTTTAGTATAATTTGATTCGCCGTTTGCTCTTGATTAGAATTATGGTTTTAAATGATTTATTATTTTATATTTTATAACAAAAAAGTGTGTTATATACACTTTATTTTTCGTATAATCTCTAATTTTTTTCTATATTCTTATTTGTGATTGATTAAAATTGATAAAATACCTTTGAAAACATTAACTTGATAAGAAATTATAAAAAGTTTCTTTGATGAGATTAAACTGGTAGTTACAAATAAGCTTTCATTGCGAGGCAAATTGTATCTGTTAGTATAGCAATTTAACACTTATTCATTTTTTTAATGTATAGGTTGTTCATTCTGTTTACAGTATGTTCTTGCTTGATATGTATTCAGTTTTTTGTCAGTTTATATTAATATCTTGGTTAATAAACTACATTTCAATCCGGTAATGTTTGATATTCATAGAGTAAACGTTATAAACTCTTTTGGTGTCACGTTTTCAGGTTATGAGCCCAAAGTCCTTTTAAATTAATGAATATTTATTATTGTCTATGTGCATTGAGAATCAACATTAACATTAACCTCTAGAAGATTTAGCCTAGAAGAAGCCTTGTTAGCCACCATGACAGATGACATTTTAACCAAAAGCTTAAATGTTACTAAGTTTAAACAACTATTTAAGTTGCTGGGATTGAATGCATCGCATCATAGATTATATATTTCTCCATGTTCTCAACATTTACCTCCTTTCACACCCTTGTTTCTTGCAACAACTATTAGGATTGATCCATGTTTAACACATTTGCCTCCTCTCAGTGCACATTTAAAGCATGTTAAATTGAGGCGAAGTGATCGTATAGCAATTTAACACTTATTATTATTTTTTATATATATGTTGGTTGTTCTGTTTATAGTATATTATTGCCTGATATGTATTTAGTTTTTTGTTAGTTCATATTAATATCTCGGTTAACAAACTACCTTTCAATCCGGTAATATTTGATGTTCATAGAGTATACGTTATAAGAACCTGTGGTGGCACGTTTTCAGTATCTTTGTGCTTGGTTATAAAAATGAAAAAAATATCTTGCCTACATCATGGGGTACATGGGTTAAAACATCAACACTGTCGGGTTTGTCAGTGGAAAAAAAATAAGAGAATTCAAATTAAAACCAAGTGTAGTTAGAATACTTTCATTCTCCCTCCATTCAAATGAATACACATTTCTTTTCATGATTACTTCCCTCATCCTAATGTCATCAGTGTAAATATCCCGATATCTTTGAGAGTCAATAAGGATCGGTGCATGAAAAAATATTTAATACTTAAATACAAATAAACATTTATAGATAATATGAAAAATGCAGTCTACATTCTTATTATATCTAGTTTAGAAACCCTCCAATTTTAGGCACTCCCAATATTTAGTTGGCTTGGATCACCACTATCTTAGTGTAAATATTAATACCTTAGGCTGTGTGGTTTGCTAATTTTACAAATTGATTGTATTTTGTTGCAGTTTATGAATAGAGGTTTGAATCCTACATGAGCCTAGAGAGTATTTTTTTCACCGTCTTTTAATGCCATTGCAAGTGCATTTCCTCTTAAAAATCTTATTCATGCCTACCCTATTATATTGAAATGCCATGTATCTAAGAATAATTATTTTTATCATGCAGTTTTGTTTCAGATGATATTGAACTATCGCAGATGAGAAATACAAGTGAAACTTTTTGATTGTAGTTTTGTTTTCTTTTAATAAAATAAACTTTATTGAACATACTATTGTACTTTATTTTTGTAATGTCTTTATGTTGATTGAACTAGAAAATGTACAACAATCACCGTTAGTAAGTTAGGCCTAAAATGGCTTTCAAGTTGCTAAATAAACTGTACTTAATCAAATGTTTGAAAATGGTATGATTTATAATTAATGTTACAATTTGTCTAAAGTGACTAGTATGCAAGCTAAATCTGTAGGAAAAATTCAAACTAGATGAAACTAGTAGGTAGGCCTACTGCACAATTAAATAATTACCCATACTAAGTTACCCACTTTAATTTATAAGATGAAATTCAGTGTTTCAACATCATATAAAAAGAACCTGTAAAAATACACATAATGCGATAGCAACTAAAACATTGATAAACATTTTATTTTTTATTGACATAACAAAAAACTATGTTAATTTGATGTTTCTTTTTGATTTGCAGGGCATCGGGGAGATTGTGGCCAATAACATTTCGGATTGGACTTAGTTTATGTTATACAGTATTTATTAAGATGGTAAATTATGGAATATATAAAATGTATATCAACCACAAGACACAATTTAAAACTTTACACGTTGTTTAAATTATTGCTCAGCCTTAACCTAACACTTTAAAACAAATGTTTTGAAAATCTATTGTGCAAATACAAATAAATATCCCACTTGAAAATTACTAAACACTCAAATAAACCCTTACCTAACTAAATTGGATAATATAAAAAAAGGAATAAACAATCAAATATATAAAAATCAAAAGTAATTAATGAACGTCATTAAAGTCGGAGAGTTAACGAGGCGGTAGACAGTCTCTTAAATAAGCGACAATTCTCGTGACGATGCAGATGTCGCCAACTAGCCGACCGGACATACTCATATATGTCGGGAATTTCACGAGAACTTCCCGTCAATATGTCGTCAACTAGTTTCCGTCTAGTCAGAATAGCCTTGCAGTATTCTACAATATTTGTTTTTCAACACTATTTATTTAAGTTGGCAACATATTTTACCCAAAGCTAATTGCTTCTTGTTTACTTTTGATAGTATTTGCAATTTTGAAGTTAGCAGACGATACGTTTTTATTGATGATTAGTATTTACTTTTTTATTTGTCATTGCATTATTCGAAAGACTTGATCTATTAATTTATTAGTTACTATTTCTTTAATTTAGTTACTAGTAAAATGGTATTTTTTGGGGTGTTTTAATATTTTATGTAGGTCTAATCTTGTGTATAATTTCAAGTTTGGTCTAATTTTCAGTATCTTTATTTATAACTATACCTAGGCTTACAAACTGAATGCTTTGCTTATTAAGTGCATTAGTGTACGTTTGTTCTATCTTTATTGACGGAAAAGTTTATATTATTATAAATTGTGTGCCACCGTGATTCCCGGAAATAAAGAAACGTGATTAAGCCCATTATAATTATATTCAAAAAATTTAAAATAGTCCTATTTGATTGTGAATAGTATTATAATATGATGATGTTAATGAAGCACTATTTTCAAAACAAAAACTATCTTTAAAAGACTGCTAATCTATATTAAGATGTTTTAACTTAAAAGTACACCTAAGCTACAAGTTCTTGTAGGGCTAGTTAGGTTAGCTTATAATGTATTACCCGTTTTATTATTAACAAAAGGGGGCTGCTACTACTAAAAACAAATATGTTGGGTTGGTTGCTAAAATTGAATAATTATCCTAGGTTATTTGTCATGTATACCGGTTCTAAGTTGATATTATAAATCTTAATTTATCTAATTGTTTACCAATAATAAAGTGCCACAAAACCAATACATTTTATTTTAGTAAGGGAATGCTAGTGAAGTTTAGGCCTACAAAACGGTGAGAAAGATGTCATTAAGTATTTACTAAAAGAAACAAAGATTATTGTTTCTGTAAAATAATGTAAAAGTCGTCCAATTATTAATTTTGTTTATTTCAAGAAGTTTAACCTAATCTCATAATGGCTGAATTAGGAGGAGGTATTTTTTGTGAATGGCGCGCAGTAATATTTAGATATATGACTAGGTTTTCTATATAAAATACAAAATAATACATAATTTAACACCATCATTCTATTCCGAAAAAATGCGGAAAACTAAATGATAGTAAAATTATGATCCTTTTTAAAAATATTTGTTAGGCCTATAATTGAAACAATTGAATTATAACTCTTTAAACAAACACCAAATTCATGTTTTTTATGATTAGAAAGTTGAGTTTTTTTAGTTTGGGCTATCCTATAATGATAATAAAAACCAATCCCTATTTTAATACTTTATTATTGGAGTATTAATAAATAAATTGACCTAATCTTTCATGTAAAGGACTACATAAATAACAATTTCGAACAGTAGTAATCAAATAAATAATATAATATAAGTGACAACGTTAAGGATCATTTTTATAAACCCAAAACCGTACAGGTAAAAACACAATATGGTCAACAATAGCTACATTTCTCTGATGTTTTGGGTCCATTGATTAAATTTTTAAAAGTAAATAAAATATGTCAATACCCATAATTGTAATTTTAGTATAATTTGATTCGCCGTTTGCGCTTGAGTAGAGTTATTGTTTTAAATTATTTATTATTAAATCAAAACTTACCCAAGTCACGGGGTATTGGAAATATCGCTGAGCGGGATCCTAATATTTCAAGAAAAAGTGTTAATAGCTTGAAATGTTAGGTTTTGACAATTTGGAAAAGTTTATGATAGTAAATAGGATTATTAATCACTTATTATAATACTTTAATAACCTGGTAATTACCATTAACTTAAATTAAAATGTCGAACATCTGTTCCTCTATGGTTTTGGTGAGTTGTTTAAATGATGCAAACACAAGATGTTTTTCAAATAATTATAATATGAGTAAGATATCACTCAATTCTCCGTTTCCATTTGAGAGGAATTATTGTATTAAATAATTTATTACTTGCTATTTTGTATAAATAAAAGTTGTTTATATATACCGTATTTTATGAACCTTCACCCAAACAGTTACCACAGCGGTTTGTGTATATTTTTTTCAACGACTGGGTTCAAGTTTTAAGTGAAAGTTTAACAAGTGTAGGCTATGTAATACAACTGGACCTTGGCCTTATGAAGTGTTAGAAAAAGGAATAGAAAATTTAAATAGAATTTATTTTAATACTGAATCATTATGTTTGGTGTTAGTGTTGATTTGTTTAAACCACTAGGCCTAGTTTATTTATTTTTAAATAAGCAACCGCTGGGTGGGATTTTTCCTCAATAACTGGGTTTAGGTTTCAAGTTAAACTTTAATTATGATATCACAGTATAGCTATTTAATACAACTAGGCCTAGGCCTTCATGGAAAACATCGTCAATTCTCTCCCAAAACTATTACACTAATAAGTAGGCCCCCTAGAGTAAAACTAGTACAGAAAGATTTTTAATATATTAAAATATTTTAAACTACAGAGCATAGGCGGGACAATTAGTTGCAAAGAGGTCTTACATAGCCACTATGATTTTTGTTTTTAAACACTAGGCTACCACAGCTGTGCGTGAATACGTTTTTCTCAACGAATAGATTCATGTGTCACGTGAAACTTTAAAAACTGTTGGGTAAGGGACTTAATACAAATATGCCTAGACCTATATGAAGTGCTCGAAAAAAGAATTAAAAATGCGAGTAAAAGTTGCTTTTCAACCTAACTATTCAATGTTTAAATAAATAAAGCAATGTAAAGGCTCACTTTTCAACTGATATTACTGGCTGCCAAAATATAGGCTAGGCCTTCTTATATTTCTTTGGCCAAACTATTCAATCATCAAATAATATTGCATTAATGTTTGGCTTAATACTAACGATCCCCATAGGTCTATATATTTTTCATTTATTTGTTTTATAACTCCAATAGCTAGGTTCTCATTTGTTGTCTTTCAAAACTATCTCCAATAATCTCTAACGTATCAGTGGCAATAGTTTTCATAAGTCTAAAACTTGTTTTTTTAACCTAGCTCAACAAGTTTTTCAAAATAATTATTAGTTCTCGTTCAAAATGTAGGATTTTTACGCTTGTTAAAAAACTTCATCATATCATAAATATTTGAATCTGAATCAAATAGCATCATTAAACTTTATCTTAACTAAATCCAACAACATACATTGGAATGTGTTGAACAGTCAGCTGACAGTGATGGCCATGTTGTTCTCTACGGTAATTAACTGGAGTTTTACTCACTAACCTCTACACCTTCTTCGAGTTAGTGAAACATGAAGTTTAAGCTCAGGTTATGTGATAACTTAGCATTTAAACAGGCAATAAATATCTTAAACTGAGGTTATAATTTAAACTCGACTAAACCTGACATTAAAACAGTAGCCCTAAGTAACATTTTACAATAATTTACATAACAATGGTGAAAAAGTGAATACATTTCTTTGTGTGTTTAATTTTCATAATATTTACCAAGTCCTGTCCTTTAGCGATAGGGAAATAAATATAAATAAAACCATTGACAAACTAAACACTTCTTTATTTATTAATAACAAAAATATTTGTATAGTGTCTAATCTTTAAAAATATTTAAATTTAGTACTGAAAGTTAGTGATTAACTAATGTTGAAATGAAATCAAACACTTAAAAAGATTTCCTTTATGATTGAGTAATGTTGTTTTGGCGATTTCATATTCTTTACAAGTATCAAACAACGGTATGTAAACATGTAAACTAAAATGTTGTTTTATAATAAAATTAAATAAAGTTTAGATCAAGTCACGTTAACCATTTAAGTTAACTGGCATTGTATTGGATAAAAGCTTTGTTTTGTTTAAATTGCCTCAATGATTTAAGAGACAAAATCGGTTGTATCTATAAACAGTAATTATTAATTATAAGGTTAAATTCACAAGGTTTTTATTTTTTTATGTGTAAATGAAAATGGCTGGGATATATTTTTATACTTGGTAATGTCATGCACAATATGAATTATTAATAAACACACGAACACCAACATGTTTTTACATATATATATTTAGCAAGCTTAACTAACAGAAAGTTCATTGATAAATATGTTTTATTTACGTGGGAAAAATACCAATGATAAATATATACTTTTTAAAGAGGGCATTTATAGCTAGGGCATTAGTATATTAAATGTATAAATAATATCTGTAAACTGTTATTAATGTAAATATGATGGTAAAATGTAGTACTAATTATTTAATAATAATTTAACTGAAAGTGTGTTTTATTAATTTATATACTCTTTACCTTTTTAGAGTTTAATTTACGTTAACATTAATACTAATTTTAGGACAGATACATCTTCTTTATTAGGTTTGAGAATTACTTTGTATGTGTATTACTACAAAACTTCCTTTTTTCTTTTACTTGAGAAGGAGGCTTTTTTTATTTTCCGTGGTCACCGATTGTTTTAAAATAACATTACTTTATAGAAGCTACTTAAAATAGTTTTGGAAACCTACACTTTTTTTTTAATTATCACATTAATTTATAGTATTAACTAAAACTACTTCGGTGGCGTAGTTAGCTAACGTGATAGTTTCATGTTGAACTAGACTGCTAAGGGTGGGGAGATCGAGGTTAGAATCTCGTTTGGTGAACTGGGGAGAGGGGGTTCCTTAAATGGTTTTCCACTCTCCCTCCACGTGAATAATAGTTCACTTCTTCTAGATTCAATCTTCTCAATCCTTAGCTCATTAGAGGAATTAGTATTTAAGCGTATTAAACCAAATGGTTAGTAAGATGCGGTTCTAAATTAATTAACTAAAACAACTTAATAACACGATACATATATTTTATACCTTAGCTGGTATGGTGGATTTGTGTCACATAGCTTGTATGGTACGGGTCAAAATGATCAGAATCTTTTTTTAAAATAGAATCCTAAATAAGAACACTCAATGAATCTAATTTGATATATAATATAACATTTACTGATTATGAAAAAAATATTTTAAAATTAAGTTTGTTGCATTAATTAATATGTCAACCGTCATTCTGAAGAGTTTTTGATGAGAGAAATTCTTTCAATTTACTAAGGGGAATGCACAACACATCTAAAAATGGAGATGTGATTCCTTGGAATAGTTGTTTGGATTGGACACTCTTTAAATATAAAGGTGTTATCTGAGAAAATTTAAATGTTAAGGGCTTATTCTGCCCCCTAAGAAATCATCTAAAAATGATGGAGATTGAATTTTCTCGCTAAAATTGTTTGGGATGGGCACAATTAATTTCGATATAAAAGTGTTGTCTGAGAAATTTAAATGTCCCCAGGCACAGCTCCTCATATAACAATTATGGAGATGGCATGTGCACTAAAATTGTTTGGGTTGGATAAACTTTCAATAAATAATTGTGGTATAGGAGAATCAAACTTTGGACGTTTTATATTCCCCCCCACTCAACTTCTAACCTAAAAAAAATTATATTTAATAATTATCCCTTAATATGTTTATGGTTTGCCACACCTTAAAAATATAAGATTTATTTGACATTAGGACACTGATAAATCCCGACACGCTTGTATTTGGGCCCATGAAACTTCTCGAGCAAATCATCTACTAGTTAAAGGTATTTTACATCTTCACTGCAACTAAAGTAAGCACCTGCTAATAATATTAAAAAAATCTTAACCCAAAATATATTGAATAAAAGAGCCAAGTTTTATTTATACTGCTCCTGCCATCTATGTAATGTAAGCAAAAACACCAAGTTAAAGCCCTGCTCATATACTCGCCATTTTGTCGGTGTTGCATATTAGATGGACCATAACTTGGTTGCTCAAATCCTAGAATCTATGGTGAAGTCTTAACTTTTGAGAGCGTGGCTCAAATCGTGGTTCACGTCTCATTCGAACGCGGCTTAAAAATTCAATTCTCTAGTTACTAACCCTCCCTCTTCACTATTTTCCTTTTCTTTTCCTCATACACACTGTAATAATTTTTACACCAGAGTGTCATGAACCACATTTACGCTAATGAAGTAAGATCGAAGAGTCTGACTATCTATCTTACCTTCATAGTGCACTAAAACAAACGCATTCTATCTCAAAGCTGATTTTGTTCACTAGTGAAAACCTAACCGGATAACATTTGGAACTATGGTTTTAAAAAATGACTAGCGGAATCATAGATAATAGAGTATTACCAAGGCTGGCTAAAGAAAGCAAATATCTACTTCATGTCCTAAAAATAGAGTTACAAAAGCAAGAAAAAATATCTCACGACTCCTAGATTTTAGTTCATTAATTTCAAATTAGATGTGTAGTCGAAATTATAAATGGGATTAACATAGTAAATGTCCTCGAATTTGATGTTTCAAAGTTATTTTGTGCGCTGTGTTTATTTAATAATCCAGTTAAAATGTCTAGACAAACTGACCGCCAAAGTTACGCACAGACTTACAAATTAGTTGTTGTTGGCGGAGGTGGTGTTGGGAAGTCTGCAATCACAATTCAATTTATTCAGGTAAGCTCTCAAGTGTAAATAAACTTTTAAATATAAGGCCTGCTCAACCGAGGTAATACAAATTAAATTTTTGTAAGGTCCATTAGCTAATATGGGCGTAGGCCCTAATGTTCGTTTCATCAAATGCCACTGGCAATAAAAAAAACTAAGCAATTTCTTCATTCTCGCTTTAGGGGCTTCATGAGCTAAAGCGATACTCTAACAGTAGACTAGACTTCTGATGATAGGGAGATCGAGTAGACTAGACTTCTGATGATGGGGAGAACGAGGTTTGGATCGGGTATATTGAGGGTGGTTTTTACAAAATGATTTTTAACTCTTCCTCCATGCAAATGTAGGTACACCCTAAAATATAACTTTCCTAATCCCTGAAACCACTAGCTTAATTAGTCTTAGACCTACCTAAGCATGATTATAACCCGAATTAGTATTAAAGTGCTAAAAAAACCTTTTTATTGTCCAGGGTCTTATTTACTTAAAATACAATTGACTTAGTCCTACTAGGCCCTATATTTATAACGATTACTGGATTAACTTAAACATTTACTAAACTGGCCTTCTCAAAAACAAAACCTACCATGAAGTATCTTCAGTGATTCATTCTACCGTGGGGCAAGCCAGTAAACGTTTGACACCAAAACACGTCATTTTAAGATTACTGTAGGTGACCTGGTGGTCTAGGGGTAAGGTGTCAGACTTCTGTGCTGGCGGCCGGGGTTCAATCCTCGGTCCAGGCACAGATTTA
>CABEEJ010009700.1:5678-17298 GCA_901482245.1 Timema douglasi
CCCCCCCCCCCCCCCCCACAATACCGTCTCCCTCAACTTTCAATAAACTCTCTCTGAAATTGAAAACAAAATGAGCACACTTTCCATATTTCCTTTTCTAATTAAAAAGATCTAAGCCTGTCAAATCAAAATGAATCGCTCTGCATTAGTTTCCCTTGGAGCAAACTCGATTTATATAGCTTTTCAAAAACTTTTCCTTTCTTTCCCCTTCACCCGAAATAAAAAGATTTATAAAAAAAGTACAGAGTTTATAGAATGTGGTACAGTCAGTCATTGGAAGGACTGCTTTCCATAGAAAATAGATAAAATACTTAGATTTAATGTAGATCTAATACTTGAAAACTTTTGGGAGTAATCCAATTGATATAGGTTTATATGTTTAGGCCAAATATTTTTAAACCTTACTAAAAAATATGCATTACCGTTATTTCAGATTTTATAATTTAAAAACAAATATTTTAAATATATATATACCTACATTTCACCCTTTTTTTTTAACTTTCAAAATACTATTTCCAGGTATAAAAGTAAGAAATAAAAATTATTTAAAAGAAAATCTTTTCAGATTGTACACACATAAACAAATTTTAAAATAAAATAATGGGATGCAAACGATATTAACATATTTTTAATTTAAATTATTATTATTATTATTAGCACCGCGTCTTACTAACCGTTCGGGTTATACGCACTTACGCTAATGTATAATGGTAGGGTGATTGTGAGATGAAATGGAGGACCTACAGTTTAACGTGGAATCCGAACCAAGGTGGAGGCCTGGCATTCCCCACATTCACAAGATGTCTTGTCAGAGGTGAAGGAAGGATTTGGTAATCAGATAAATCTGTGCCGGGACCGAGGATTGAACCCCAGCCGCCAGCAAAGAAGTCTGACACCTTACCCCTAGACCACCAGGTCACCTTTCTGGTTTTAATTTAAAATAGTATCAACTAGTTTAATGACAAAAGTGATATAAATGCAGTTTTTGTATTTGAAACAATTTAGGCCTGCATTATTTCAAGAAATACTCAGGCTTTTTTCTTTACATTTATAAACGATTGCCTAATTTAATAAATTTTACTTTCAAAGATAAAATAAATATTATTATTAACTGAATATAAAAAATACACAACAGAAACTGTAAACAAAAATCTACTCTGCAAGCAAAAGTCAAATCGTTTAGTTCACAGTGCAAAAGTTTTTCAATATAATTTAAGTAAACAAGATTCTACTTAAATCGTTTACAGATACGAAATGTTGGTCATTAACAATTTCAAGAGTTAATAAAATGGAAAGTTAAAAAATAAATTTAAAAAAATCTATAATCTTTATCTCAAAACAAAAGTTTATATTCATATAAACAAATAGACCATTCAGGAATGTATAGTTTAGTTATTAATACTATTATAATTAGGTGTTCTGTCTTACGACATATCCATTCATTTTGTCAGTGAACTCAGACCGTCAATGCGCCCTGTTCTCTGCCTCATCCTTCAACTCCCATAATGTTCTTATTTCCTTAGAATCATCCAATATTTAAATCCTCCTTATTCCTAAGCTCCTCTTTCCCTCAACCTTACCTTCTATTACTTCGTGCAGAAGACAGTTCCTCCTAAGGATGTGTCCGATCAAGTTTGCTTTGCGCCGAAAAATCACATCCAAAATGGATCTCTTCTCACCCATTCTTCTTATGACTTGTTCATCTGTCACCCTGTCTGTCCACCTGATCTTCTCAAGCCTTCTTCAGTAACGCATTACAAAGATCTCCAATTATTATTTTTTCCATCTTCATGAGAGTCCAAGTTTCTGCTCCATACAGTGCGATGCTCCAAATGCAACATCTAATCAGTTTCTTCCTCAGTTCCAAACTCAACTTGCTGGTCAGCAGTAACTTCTAGTTGAAAGCTTCCTTGCCCATGGTGATCCTCGGCCTAATTTATTTAGTGCAATAGAATTTCTTTGTCAGCAGACTTCCCAGGTACTTGAACTGCTCAATGTTTTCCAACTCCTGGTTTCCAATTTTGATTTTCAGCAGCTCTTCATTCTCAGACCGCAGTTTTGAGAACTGTTAAAGGACCCATAATCAGTTCTAAAGGGGAGATAAAAATATATTGTTTGTGTTTGTGTGAAGTGATGCTGTAATAGGGTAAGTTAGTTTATAGTGAATGTTCTGGACCAATCTTTCTTTTAGCATATGAACGTTAAATTTCCTCTTTAATTAGTTTAGTTAGTTTAGTTTTTACTAAATACTTACAGATCACATTTGAAAATATATCGATATTCATCCAGAAAGCCTGTGATATAGTAAGTTATATGTATGGGTATGATATTATATGTGGGCCTATTTAATTTAATTTAATATTTAGCACCGCGTCTTACTACCCGTTCGGGTCATACGCTTTAAGTACTAATTACTCTAATGGATTGGGAATTGGGAAGGTTGAATTAGAGGAAGTGAACCCGCATTTGCGTGGAGGGAAGGGTGGAAAACCATTTAGGAAAAACCACCCCCAGTTCACCCGACTGAGATTCGAACCTCGGTCTCCCCGTCCTCGGCGGTCGAGCTCAACACGACCAGCGCGTTAGCTAACTACGCCACCGAGGCGGGTGGGCCTATTTAATAGGCATATACAAATATGAATAAGCCTATATATATATTTGTGGTTATGAATGAGAATTAATGGGCTATATTTTTCGACCTAGACTATACTCATTGATATTCCTCAGAGTAAAGCTTTCAACAAAACTCTGAGTTATTGAATGAATGCTCCTTCATTGTATGCCAAGTTTACAAGGGAATAGAGGAAAAAAGCCGATGGGTGGGGGTGGGGGGTGGGGAGAAGAATTTTCTTTACAAATCCTTAGCCTAGCTTTCCAGTAAAAACTTTGTCGCCATTGCCTGAAGTAAAATAATATGTATTGAGAGGTGTTATATAGACACACAAAAAAAAGTTCAATTACTATTGTTATTGCGCTTCTTAAAAGAGAAACTTTGCAATTAATCTGATAATGTAATTAATTTTGGTCGTAAGTTCAATTCTATTGGGGTTGTGGGTCGGTGTTGGGGGTAAAAGACCTCTATTCATCTTAGCATTAAGCCTGTGAATTTCATTGGTAGAATTTTAATTACATTAAAAGGACTTTATATATTTTGGGTTATCTGAAAAGGGGAAAAAATCCCGCATTATTATATGAAAACACCATTATTTATTATTATTGATTTAGTTGTTTCTAAATGATCTAATGTGTTAAACTCGTGTTGCTTATGGTCAACGTTGGTGAAAATGCGGGGTTTAAACCCCGGTTGAGTACACTCGTGGGCAAGAGAGGGGGGAGGGCTATTCTTGTGAGTATTTACTCTGATGTTACCATATTCTCTATACTAATACGAGATCTCTTTATTTAATACTACCCTCCTAATCCTAACACTTTGATTTTTGAAATATTAATTTTAGTATCGATATTTTGAGTTGGACTTTCGGGTTCGAATTCCAAAGTGGACACTGAGGGTGTTTTGTTTTAAAGGTTTTATCACTCTCCTTCCAGGCAAATTTAGTATCACATTTACTCATATACAGTAGCCCCATGGCTTCTTTGATGATGACTGACAGCTCACAGCTGACTTCTGACAGTCAACATTTAGGTATATAACTAAATTTTGACTGTCAGAAGTGACAGATGCTAAGCACATGTTTTTGCAGATCATATGGTTCGGCGTAAGAATACATAATTTGGTCTGGTAACTTTTTTAATCTGTCAGCTGTCAGTTGGCACCAAATAAGCCATGGGGCTACTGTACCTTCCATACTCCGTTAGTGAACTTAAATTCGGTTAGCCTGGACAGCGAGTAAAACGTGACAAAAAAAAATAGAGATATCTAGCTCCCTAATAATGACTTCAAGGAATAATCAATAAGAACAGGATGAGTAGGTGAGTATAAGGACATTTTTTTTTTGTAAAATGACTTTAAAAAAAATATACGACATGAAATAAACTTAAGATTACTAGTTCCTATTTTTGTTTAAATGTAACTTTTTATAAACAAATTATAAACACAACTTAAGACATCCTTTCATCCATCTCTTTCTTCCTTATTTTATTTCGCGCGGTTAAAATGTAAAACACTTTCCCTGGCACAAGGAGGGGGGAAGTTATTTCCCTTCTCTCGGGGAAAAACATCCCTTTCAAAATAATGAAGACGTGTGCGACCGATTTATTTTGTTCTCTCCCCCCCCCTCCCCCCTTTTCCCATTTCTCCCTCTCTCTCTCTATTCTGTAACATAACGCAAGCGGATCCTGCCCGACTTGACGAATGTAATTTGGGTACGTAAGGCGTTCCTCTCCTGTCAAAATTTGCATTTCTTTAGCACAGTCACGTCGAGCCACAAAATTTCATTCCCCCCTTCCCCCCTATTCAACGAGAACCATCGTTCAAGCTCTCAACGTGTTTAAGTCACAGGAAATAAGATAGACAGGAGACCTCCTCTTTCCCTACTCTCTTGAAGGTGATCAATATTACAAGAAGGAAACAAGTTTTCGTAAAAAATAGAATAAAAAAAATTGCTTGGCCTTTTAATTCGTACTCAATTTCTAGGGGTATGCAAAGATTCGATGTCTTAAGTTGTAGGTCGAATTTTTGTCCCACCCCTTCTTATCTCCAAATCATTTCAAAGAAAGAATTAAACTTTTATATATCACAAACATATTTTAAATCTCTCACTAAATATGAAATATTTTAATAAATCATTTTTAAGAACAGTTACTAAACGATTATTTAACACCGACATAATAGACAACGTAGGCTTGGGAAAAATTCAGATTTCTCAGCATAGCAGAATATAGTTCGCTTAGTTATTTCCTCGGTGACCTGGCGGTCTAGGGGTAACGTGTCGGACTTCTGTGCTGGGGGTCCGGGGTTCAATCCTAGGTCCCGGCACAGATTTATCTGATTGCCAAACCCTTCCTTCACCTCTGACAAGACGTGTATTAATCACAACTTGTGAATGAGTGGAATTTCAGGCCTCCACCGTGGTTCGGATCTCACGTTAAACTGTAGGTCCTCCATTTCATCTCACAATCACCCTACCATTACACATTAGCGTAAGTGCGTATAACCCGAACGGTTAGTAAGACGTGGTGCTAATAATAATAATAATAATAATAATAATAATAATAATAATAATAATAATAATAATAATAGTGGTATTCCCTCCCTGTTAACTCTTCTCTTTACCGACATGCACCTAATGAATCAGTTAAAAGTAGAGCTATGTGGTTGTAAAAGGTATTAAGATAATGTAGAGTTAAAGAGGTGACATCATGAGCTACATATCCTGTACTCATCACAATACATTGCTACGATAATCCTGTATCGTGTATTACAGTGAACAAGACATGTAGTGTGAGTGGTAATAACTAGAACCGTGTTCAGGGTATTGCCTGGCAAGAGATATTTTGGAAGAACTAGACACAGATGGGGGGAATTTTCACGAAATAGAGAGGATGTAATTAGGTGGACTGGATAGAACTATCTCAAGATAGGGGGTGTACTTTTCTAAGGGGGGCAACGAACTTTCTAGTTCCTAATTCCATAGAGTAAGAAAATAATATCTGTAAAAACCTTATCTTCAACATCAGCTTTGACTTTGCTTCACGTGTTTTCAAGCTTCTCATAGACTTCGTTTTTAATTTAAAGCGTGATCTTTGCCCACCCCTGTCAATTTAGATATACATATTTAAAATGGGGAAACCAACGGAAACATTATCTTAAGAACTGAGATCGCTCGCTTTCTTGGGAAGACAATGAAGACATCGTCCGTTGTATAAAAGTCGGTACAAAATCACGAAAGTCAAAGAAAAGACACCCCAAAAACCAGTCAAACAAAAGAAAGGAAATAAATTATTTGATTTGAAACAATATAGCTGTTATATTGCTACAATTGTTTCTTTAACTTGGTTGGCTTGGCTCTTTTTCTGTTTCATTTTTTTTTTTACCTGTGCAATCTTGTTGCCAAGTGGTTTGATGGTTTAAAGAGATATCTGGTTCAATGCGAATCGGGGTTCCCAATTTATTATTAGACGTATTTAATAAAATATAATATTAAGGCCTATAAAACAATTACTTTTCCAAGTTTGGAAAAATAAGTCCAAATATACTATACATTATAATAGCTTTGCTATTTTAGTGTATAATTACGGTCATAGCCACATTTAAATATGATATTTTTTGTATTTTAAAATGACACCTGGACACTGGAATCGAGCCCGAGGCCTTTGGCTTAGTATTCCAAAGCGCTGACCACTGAGCTATCCAGGAATAATCCCATATCCAAGTGTCATTTTTCAATTTAAAAAGAATATCAAATATTTTATGTAGCTCGAAATTCTTTTTTTTTATTTTTTTTAGATTTGAATATTATTCGAATGTATTTAAAACTATATCTGTCAGCAGAGGAATCCAGAAACTCTCCCCAAAGGCTGAGGACCCGACCGTCCCCCTCTCCCAGAGATTTAAACCAAAATAAAATTAGGCAAAATGGCCTTGTTTTAAATAAAAGGTCAGTGACCTGACTAGGATACAAGAAAGGGCGGTTCATAATACATTTGGGGAAATATAACTGACGAAGATAACGGACAGGTCTGAACATTATCACAAGGTTCTATTCCTGTAGGGTAAAAGGGTACAATATTTAAGCCCCCCACCCAGACACGTATAGCTTTGCCTTCCTTTAGGCCTGAACAGTTGAGGTCTTAAAGGCCTAATTGACGTTTGTGAGGAGGCCGGCCGGCCAATCGTTTGGACTGTTGGACTGTGGGAGTTCCGACAGTTCTACCTGCGGACCGTGGTGCCTGTCAGACGGAACTGACGTGTGTGGAGGAAACGCGGCCTACCGGCAGACCACGTCTTCAATCGGTTCAGTTTCCACGCTCCACGTGCTCAGTGATACATCGTGTTCGATCCTCTACTACGCCACGGTCACTTGGTCAAAAGATTTTGTATCTGCGTTTATCGCCGAGTTCAACACTCTCCCTTCATTGTGTTAAATAAAAATAAAGAGTGTCATAATCGCGATTTGAAGGCGAAAGAATATCCTCAACTTCTTGAAAAAGTAAATACAGTTGATCCTCAGGTTTTCTTCTTTAAGACGCATGCAACCGCTGCATATGCAAGTAATTCATCAACTGAGGACATTTTACCCACGAAAAGACGTGTAAACAACTGCACTCAACCAGATTGTAAGACGGACTGAAGAATGAAGATAATAACCCCAAAGTCTCTAAATGTACGTGTATGGAGGGCCTGAGAGTTCGGCCCGACTGACAAGCGAGCGAGCGAGCGCGTGATTAACAGATAGCTCTCGATAGTTGTTGACGAGGAGGCAAAGGTTCGAATCTTGGCTCAATTAACTGAGGGTGGTTTTTGACAAGTGATTTATTGTTGTGGTTTTCCCATCCTATATACGTGCTAATGGTGAAGCTTATTTGTAAGGCCTACTTTGACTATAATATTAAAGTATTTTAACATTTCTGTTATATATATATATCAATATATATATATATATATATATCAATATATATTCATATCAATATATATACATATGGTTTGATCTTACCAATTAAATTAGGCCGTTAGTAGCAAGTGTGCCAAACCTATCGATAGTAATAATTATGTCAAAATGATAAGTTTTCGTAGCACTCAATGAACCAACATACAATAATATATTGCCTAGCGCCTGTAAACTAGACTGTACCGGCTTGAGCACGCGCTCCAGTCTGGCCACCTCTCATTACAAACAATGTGTTCTATTTTATATTTTAATCGCTCACGGGCCCCAGTCTGGCTGTCCCCTCTCAAGTAGAAACTTATACCTCCCCGAGAAAACGCCACCACCCTGGGGCTTGTAGCATTAAGCCATGGAGTGTTTATTGTTTTGTTTTATTTAAACATCTTACTACCCGTCTAAAATATCAGCATATTTTCATTAATAGTGTAGGACTAAGAGGGAAACCATTTAGGAAAATTCACCCTCAGTACACCCCACCAAGATTCGAACCTCGATCTCCCCGTCTCCGTCAGTCTAGTATACTGCGAGAGTGGCGCCTTAGACCACGTGGCTACCGAAGCAGGTTGTTTATTATTAATAATTAGTGCTTAATCGAAAAAAATTCAATAAGTTATACTCGTTATTCGAATCCTTAAGGATATTTGAAAAGTCGAGAAAATATTGAGTTCAAGATTTGAAAGTTGGCATTTGTTTTAGAGCTTTAACACTGCTTGTTGGTTGCTAAACCCAAGCATTATAATAGTACAAACTTGACAACAAAACCCCAGACCATTAATTTAACACTTAATAGAATGCATGAATGTTATAATGAATGAATTAAAAAAAAAATTTAAACATTAATAACCATTTCTATCTTATATTATATTTTTATATTATCCTATTATGTGCATAGCTTTGTTCAAGATTCTGATAGGTAAAAATAGCAGAGTCAGTTCACAACTCTAATAGACCTGATTATTCCTCTACGAAACAAGAGGCGAAGAGTTTGAAGAATTCTTAGACAGACAAGAAAAAGGAAGATGAAACATTAGTTCATTCAGAGAAGAAAATAAAATGTGTAAAGAAAGGAAGACAGCTCTGTTAAGGGAAGCAAATATTGGCGAGGAGGTAAAAAAAAAAAAAGTTATTTTTTCCTTCCTCGTTGATCCCCGACATCTATCACTGGTGGGGTTTTTCATCCCCTTTAGTTTGTCTTGCGGTTTTTTTTTATTTAGGGAGTGGGTGGAGGAGGGTTTGAGAGGGTTAAGGGGACTCATGGGGGTTCCATCGAGAGGAAGGGGGAGTAGTTGGGACAAGGGATATTCATAGTTTGTTTTATGTCTGGTGGCTTTTTTCCGTCTTACCCTTTCTTGACCTATATCGTACGGTTCCGTGTATAAAATGCGCTATAGGCCTGTTAAATAGGAGTAGTCGAGTGGTTAGTGGTCTTGACTCCTAGACCAGGGGGCCGCCGTTTAATCTTGACGGGATTCACAGGGAATGTTATTTTTTAACCTTTTTTTGAGAAAATTATGGAGTCATGACTCCAAATTAGCCATTTTAGTTTTAAAGTGAGCTATGGGCCTACAATAATTCTTTCGGTATAGACGTCTATAAATGTGTTAATATATTTCTAACTGACCTCGATAGTATTGGGGTAAAGTGCTCACCTTAGAAACCGATGTTCATGGGTTCAAATCCAGCCGGGCTCAACATTTTTTTTATTTTAGCGATAAAAATCCATGGTACTACTTCCCTTGGAGGGGAAGTAAAGCTGTCAGTCCCGATTGTGACATGTAAAAGAACTGTATGTGAACATACCTTTCCTGACAAAATTGGTAGGCCCTTTCGCTCTCGCTCATAGAAATTCCCTTATGCTTATATAATCAATTGGTTCAGAAAGTGCACGTTAGATACCTCAAATAATAATAATAATAATATTTTACGTTTGATTTGAATCCTAGGGTCAAACCATGCTCAGTTACACCAAGTATATTTTTTTTAAATCTTTTTTTCAAAAAAACTAATGAAGAAATGTTTCCTCCAATCATAATATATAATAATATAATATTTAGCACCGCGTCTTACTACCCGTTCGGTTTATACGCTTTAAGTACTAATTACTCTAATGGATTAGGAATTGGGAAGGTTGAATTAGATTAAGTGAACCCGCATTTGCGTGGAGGGAGAGTGGAAAACCATTTAGTAAAAACCACCCCCAGTTCACCCGACCGAGATTCGAACCTCGATCTCCCCGTCCTCAGCAGTCGAGCTCAACACGACAAGCGCGTTAGCCAACTACGCCACTGGGGCGTTTCCTCCAATCAACTTCACTCTTGAGTATCTTGATTATAGCCTTTCTTCTAAATGTAAAATAATAAAAATAAACAATCCCACCTCGATTGGTTCGTCAAATAAATGTCAGGCTCATCTAGTTTAATATACCGGTGACGGTAGGTTAGCTTTAGCATCCCATACAGGTATACTGGTGGTTTTTCATCAAATCGTTTACCACTCTCCCTCCACGCAAGTTTGGTTGGACTTGATTTAAATTCTACCTTCCTTTGCCCTCCTTTCCCCATTTTGTTAGTTAATAATATATAGTTCAAGACGCTGTGAAAAATCAAATGACTTTGAAATATATTAATTAAAAATAATATATATTATATATTATCACTAGAATAAGAGACCAATTATCGTTTTAAAAAATCCGAAAATTTATCAATGCTAAAGTTAATCAACAAGATTGCTCTACAGAGTAAATCATCGGCCTTAAATCCAAAATAAACTAAATGAACTCATTTAAGAAAACTGAAAAATTCCAATCAATTTGAAAATTACTTCTAAAATATTTACTCTCCCGCTTCTTCCCCCCTTCCCCCTCAACTGACGCCCCCACAACCCTAATTTAAAGATGTTAAAACTAAATCCCAAATCATTGAAAATGTACATTTTAATTTCTATTTTGGTGGCAAAAATTTGCACATTAAATAATCTTAAAATTGGTTCTATACCTAAAACAATTTATTTTACTTGTTCGTTAGAGATAAAAGACAAATTTTAGTGGATTAAAATAGCAGCAAGTTTTACTTTCTCCCATGAATAGAAATTATTATAATCGTGAAAATTTCCGGCCTCCGTATCATGAAGAATTTTTACGTTGTGTGTGTGTCCGAACAAAAAAAAACTATTTTACAAAATTTGGTTTGTCCCTGGCCACGGATCTGAAACGGTTTGATGGATTTTGTCCAAACATGATATTTAGAACTCATATGACCATAGTTTGGATCTTTTTTTTTTTAACTTTGCTCTTAATTTAAAGGTAGCTTACAAATAAGTGAGTTTTTAACGCAAAAATTTTAGGAAAATTATCCAACAATTTTGTTTAAAATTGATAATTAGGGAGTGTTTGAAATTACAAACAAACCGGATATTTGATTTTGGGGATAAATTCGTGTAAGGTTAGTTTTCTGGGACTTTTTTTAAGTTTAGCCATTTTCCTCAAAATTGATGATTAAGTTATTTTACATTATATTAAATAATTATATATATTTGTTTTACTAAAAAAAATAGTGGCTTACTTATAGTTGATTTTTGTAAAATTTGAATATATTTTTTAATATAGCTCTATTTAAAATTCGTATAATGGGACTGTTTTACATTATCAATAACAATGTATGTTTATTTTATTAAAATAAATTAATTTAAGGGTAGTTTACTTACTATAAACTATAGATAATTTGATTTTTTTTTTTAAACTAGACCCAGTTTTCTCAAATAAATGAACACTATATTCATAAACTTCCACCGTAAAATAGATGGAGGGTTATTTTCAAGTTTAAGAGAGGTTTAATATAGTATCGTAATAGTAATATCATCACAAATATGAGATAAAAACATGCCTTTTCAACTTAACACAATATATTTAGGTAATTGGATTGTTGTATTATGAACCTTATTTAAGAATCCAATAAGACTACATGATTTATTCGTATTTTAAGGTCAAACCATGTTTTTTTGCAAGTGCTATAGAGAAATCACGGTAGAAAGATAGCTTAGGGAAAATTTTAAAATAC
>CABEEJ010009701.1:6813-17287 GCA_901482245.1 Timema douglasi
AACACTGCGTCTTAGTACACGCATGCATGATAATTACTCTAATGGGGTTGGGATGAGGACGGAAGAATTTTAGAGGTAATCTACCTACATTTGCCTGGAAGGAGAGTGGGAAACAATTGAGGAAAACCACCCTCATTATATCCGACTAGGATTTTAACCCCGATCTCAGCGTCATTAGAAGATGTTGGGGGAAAAGGGGGAGGGAAGAGGTTAAACTGAATATGTACATGGTGTTATATGGGGGGATGGAGGGTCAATAAAAGTATGAAAAAAGCGTTACTTTGTTAATGGATGACCCCTTTGCTCACTTGTTCTTTGGCTACTTCTCAGCACTAGTTCGCTCAGTATCAAAGCGACAGCGCATCATTTGAAAGTGTTTGTGTTGTGTGTATTGGAAGTGTTGGAGAAGAGATTTTATAATCAAACTTGTACTGTAGTTTTATTATAATATTAGGTACACTATTTATAATAGTTTACAAGTGATATGTACAATTATTCTGCAAGGAGAACAGATCCAACATGTTTTTAAGTTTCCCTCAAACAAAGATTTAGACCAAAAGTTGCTTCGAATGATCCCAAGAAATTCCAGAGTAAGCAAACTCATTAAAACATATTAGAGTACATTGTCGTTCTAGAGGGGAATTTAGTTAGCTTGTAAAATATGCCTTGAATTATCATTTATTCATATTTGTTTAGATTTTCCTCTGATATTAATGTCAGCTATGAACAAACAACATTTACTAGAATAGTAGGTAAAGTATTTCTAAAAATAAAATAGCTAGTATCAATTATAACAATAGATTTTAAACACTCTAGCAATTAGATTAAAGAACACATTTAGAATTTCCTTCCTAGAATATGGATTGTATTTTAAGTTGTTTTAATTCTAGAAGTATATGATTATACTATATAAAATACAGATTTATTTAGATACAATTTCATACTATACCTTAAAAATTAATTATTAGTGTCATCGCTATAGCTATGTCAAAACAAAATCACAACTATAGTTATTGATGCTATTATAAAATACAATGACTAAACAATAATAATTGCAAAGAATAATCAATGGTAATGTACATTTGTCACCTTTTATATGTCAAGATGAACTTCATTATAAAGACCTTCCATATTTTTTTTTTATTTCACTTGGCCTAGAACTTAATGAAAAATGAATATCATTGTGTTAATTACTTTTAACATTATTTTCCAGGACAGCCACTCTAAAATCTCTCGTTGAAGCCAGTCAGATAAGATAGTTGTTGATTGTTGATTAATTACATGAAAGAAAATATATCCAAGTGTCATATTTTTTTAAAGTAGGCTTTTGATGTCATTAAAGTAGTCCAATGTAATGTATATACGCATAAACATAAGGTAATGAAATTGTTGGGATATGGTACAAGAAAGATAACTTTTCTACGCACTAAAACTATAAATGTAATATTATTTTGTAGAGAAGGTCCTTGCGATGGTAGGGTTTTTTATATGAAGAATATATCTTCGCTCGTATTATTTAACAAATTGGGAACACATTCTGGGACAAAATCTGGGATTAAAGCACTTCGCAACTTCAGTCTTATTTTGGAGCCGATCCTTTAAAGTCAGGGACCAATGGTCACCTTAATATAACAAGTTATAGGCATATCATTTGCAATCTTGCATTAAGTGTATGCTTAGCCGTGAAAATTCATAGTTGCTCCTATACTAAACATGGTTTAATCTGAAATATAGTTTTAAAATATCAATAAATACTAGTTAGAATTCAACACATCCTAGGATTAAATAAAATAAAAATATGTATGTAGCTACTTTTTCGCAAGACAAGGTAGACATAACTAAAACTTTTTACTTAGATATTGGAAATATTTTTAAATTCTTGTATAGTTGTCATTTAAAACATAGAATTTAGACTTTACAATTAAAGTCGAATAAAGTATAATAAAGATACATTTAGGGTAGCATTCATTGTAAAGGCATGGACCTTATTAATATTTAACAAAAACTACATAAGATACAAATAGATAAAGATCTTCTATTCTGTAGCTCTTTCCAAAAATGCAAACATTAAAGTATTTACATTGAAATACATGTGAGCCCTATTCAATATTATATTTGTAGTTCGTGATTTAAATTTAATACTTTCTTATACAAAGAGATAAAAAAAACTCTTTAAGTTATTTTTCTAATGTCTATATCATTTTTATATTTACTGTATTTTAATCAATTAAATAACTTAAATGTAAGTGACAGACTTGGGAAAGTAAGTTTATTCTTTATTACTTCTCAGAGTTGAAAGAAAAGGTCAAATATGTTTGAATAATCACTCACTGTGATATGATAATAAGATACAGATGATAAGTTTGATATTTTTCTATTTTAGTCCTCACAAACCAAAAGAAGTGATCTAAATTTGTAGTGATGAACATTTAATTTTGACTATAGGCTACCAATGTAAGATATTATGGTTTTTAGGCGAATCGAAGATGCCTTTCAAAGTAACTGTATTTAAGACTTAAGAGAAATAATGTTAACTGTTGACAAATTTGACATTACTAATGAAAAATTTAATAATAGCATTGCTGTATTTATATTTGGGAAATCAATGTGCCTGATTAAAAAACCTCTAGCTCAGTTAAAAACTCAAATTTATTTTAATATCCTATAAAGCTACAAATATACTGTAATTATATTCTCCCGGTGAACAAAATGTCTGCTGAACCAATTTAGAAAATGGTAAATAACGTTATTGTAGGGTTAGAGGAAGTTGGCTTAGAAACAGCTGTATTTTAAGTGAATATAATACCTTTAACACAAATAAAGGCCATATCCCTTTTTGATAATCTTCCTAAACAAAGAATTATGTATCATTACTCTGATGATTATAATATATCTTTGTTTTATATTATTGTCTGTGTACATATTTTTTAGTTTACATGAAATAACTGTTTAAACCAAATAGGAAAAGGTTGAATCTAAAATAATAACTCTTCGCAATTTTGATGCTCCCATAATTTCGAGAAAAGTTTCGCTTGCAAGCAAAAGAAGACATTTCACAATATAATCAGATAACATTATAATGTATGGATATAGTTTATCTTCAAATACAGCTTATTTTTCTTTCATAATTAGAAATAAAAAATATTTACGTGGTTGGTAAAATCAATCAATTCATTAATGAAAGTTTTTAGTATCTAGGACCTAGGCACAATATTACCTTTTAAAAAGAGGACACAGCTAAGTTTGTTAAAGTTGGTCTGACTTGGTTGGAGGTAACCAATGCAAATGTAAAAGTCATGGCCAAAGTCATCAACTAGTGAAAGGTATAGGACTACATTTCTAGAAAAATTATATCTTGGTTAGAACATTGGGAACAATCTATATTAATAAAATTAAGAATTTGGTTGCCTGTCTGTCATGAAAACTTCGTGATATCTAACACATACACACACACAAAACTTAAAATTTAAAATTAGTAGCCCCTGTGCACAAACACGTACATCTCGAAGGTGGAATTGTAGATTTTTAAAAATTATTAAAATTTGGGCCAGAAGAAAAAAAAAAGATTTTTTTCTGTCTGAAACAAAGAAAATTAAATCATTGATTGGCTCCCTCGGGCAACATTAGGTACTTCTGCTGGTTAAATAATAAAGCATGAATTCTCGCAAAAGAGACTAAATGATCTCAAATGTAGTTTAGATGCTGTTTAACAGTTGACAAATTACCTAATATTGATAAATTTAAATTGTAGACTACTGTATTATCAGGAAAGTCTCAAATCGAATCTTAAAGCAAGATTTGGTCTGTACAGACAGCTGGCTGGCTCTCAAATAGGGTCTATATATATTAGTAAAATATTTTAGATTAAAAATAAGCTAATGAATACCTAGAATTTTGAATTAATCAAAATTGAGAGAAATAAATAACGATATGCTATTGATGACGATTTTGAGAAAGATATTTATGAAGATAATTATCTTAATTCAGAAATAACTGCCTTTTCTAAGTTTTTTTGTATCTCTCTTGAAGACTTAGTCCTTAAAGAGATGGAAGACGATATTCCTTCTCTGACTTATGTTGTAGGCTGCTGTTGTTGTAAGCTAACGAGAAAGTTGAAATGTAACAGCTGTCGAGATTTGCTAACTATGGCCCAAGAAACAGAGCCAGAAAACAATACTGAGCATGAATGTATGAATAAAATTAAGGGGGGTGGAGGCGAGATTAAAGTATCCTCAATGAGGATTAGTGAATGTAGAAATGTGTAGTAAATTTTAGTGTTGTAAATAGTTAGTAGATGAATACAAAACTGATTTTTTTTAAAAAAAGAGCAACAGCCGTGTCACTAACTTTGAAAAATCTGGACGATTGCAAAATTTTTTCAAGTGTAAAAATACTCTTTTCTTTTACCATATCAAAATAAAATGGAATGGTCATATTCAAAAAATCTGCACTTTGTTTAACAGTTTCTGTTAGATGAGGTATATCAATGAATTGAAATATTTGATTTAAAGCAAACTTTTATTTAAGAAGTAATTTTTATATTCACCTGAAGTACATGATTTTACCAAACTAAATAGATAGGTGCTGCTGGAAATATTGATCTAAGTATAAAACATGTGTCAATTTTTTTTAAACCAATAAATAATTGGTTCTTTTTTAAGAAAGGTTTTGGTTCGCTAACAATAATGATAGAGGGCTAACATGTTTGATCCCATTGTTGTTTTTAAATGTGTTATGGCTTTTATTACGAGTTAATTGAAGTTTATTTTATAAAGCTGGAACTGTAAGTAGGGAAGGTATTTTACTAATATTTTTATTAATTTACTGTGTGAATAATTGTGAATATGCAATGATAAAAATAATATATAGCTTCGGATGTTATTAAATATAAAATGCTTCAAAATTGTATTGATTTTATAGTAAACAAAGTGAGAACATGTTTAAAATTTATTCCCAAATTAAATGTTAAAGTTGGGAATTTTGGGGGTGGCGAGAAAAAGTAAGTGTTTATGCATTTTATATCATAACTTTTATTGGTCAAAATAAATCTTATATTGCTTCAGAGCTACTATAGAATTTAATTTTATTTACATATTGACCTAAATAGTTCTTAAATTTCTGTCAAGAGTGTCCTAAATTAATGACAACTTTTTCTCTTCGTTTAAAAAGTTCCTGATCTAATGCCGCTATATTCTTGACAGGTATTCTAAACTGTTGGCACTACAATGTGGAGAAAATTAAACTCTATATTTGTATTGAAGCAATATTTTATTTGTTTTTGCCAAAAAAAAGTGTAGCTATAAAAACTGCAAAAACACTCGTTAAAACAAAAGTATTCATTTTTAATAATAATAATAATAATATTTAGCACCGCATCTTACTACCCTTTCGGGTTACACGCTTTTAAGTACTAATTACGCTAATGGATTAGGAATTGGGAAGGTTGAATTAGAGGAAATGGACCCGCATTTGCGTGGAGGGAGAGTGGAAAACCTTTTAGAAAAAACCACCCCCAGTTCACCTGACCGAGATTCGAACCTCGATCTCTCCGTCCTTAGCAGTCAAGCTCAACACGACAAGTGCGTTAGCCAACTACGCCACCGAGGCGGATTATCCATTTTTACTCGTTAGACTTATACTATAGCTATGTGTAACTTGATACAATTAACCAAATGTAATATTGTAAAACATAAGTTTACATTAAATTTCAACTACATTTTTACTTGTATAGTGTAAGTTTAACTAATTAAATATTGTTCTGTTAAAGTTTCAAGCAAATATTACTGACATAGCTGACTACTTTGTTAATGTATTTGTTTAATTTATTGTATTAACATTTTAGGTATCATTTTAGGTTGGGTCAACCTTTTTGAATCTCTCGTTTCAAAAGCTACTAGAGAAATACTAATAATAATAATAATAATAATACAATTTTACACACTTCAGTTGATACTTTAAATTTACCAACAAAGAAAAATTCATAAGCTTAAGTTATTTAATTCTATTCAAGGCGTTTAAGTAGACTGGGAGTCAATCTTGCAGCTTTTACGCCCAATACTCCACTGGTACACCGCCTATAACTGTAAAGTTACTACGGGCCTTGCCATGCCTTATATCTCGGAAGTCTCTGTTGAACCCCATCATAACAATAAACTCTTTCTAAATCAACCAAACATTTGAGGAAGAAGTGTAAGAAGAACCTGCGATCCTTCGTGTTTGAGAGACAATTATTACACACACACACATATATATATATATATATATATATATATACATACATACATACACACACATACATACATACATAAACACTGTAATAAATCAGCTGACACGTAAGGCCACATAGAGCTCACACATACACACACATACATACACATACATACACACTGTAATAAGTCAGCTGACACGTAAGGCCTCATAGAGCTCACACATACACACACACATACATACACACTGTAATAAGTCAATTGACACGGAAGGCCTCATAGAGCTCACGCATACACACACACACACATACATACACATACTTAAACATACATACACACTGTAATAAATCAGCTGACACGTAAGGCCACATAGAGATCACACATACTACCTGGCTAAATCAACAAATGAATACATTTGAAGAATAAAATTAATAATACCATTATTATTCTAGTCTCTGCCGAGCAACACAGGCAGCAACTGGGGTAGTCCCAAAATAATTAGTACCATCGTTTTGGGTTAGTGGTAGTTGGAGGTTGTTGAATTAAGAGCATTTCTCAACCTTTCAATACAATATTTTCAGATTGAACTTTGTGAAACTTTAGGTTGATTATAATTACTACACAAATATTAATAATACTTTATTGAAAAATAAACCTTCACGTTAAACAACTTAAGTATATTCTCATTCGAATTTTAACATTTGCTTCTTAAAAGTAGCTCATTAAAATGGGTGTCATAATAACACGACCCTAGATTCTCACTATAGCACCAAAGAAAACTATGCACTGTTCTATCTCTGAGCAAATTCTATACTTAGCTCTAAAATATATCTGTATTACCTTTTGTCCTGCTGTTTTTATTCAATAATTATATTAGTACGTAGCAGACAGGGGTACTTATCCAAATCGTTCTTTCTTTTCAGAGTATTGTCCCAAAAGAGTTATGTGATAAAGTACGTCAGCTAATAAGGTAAGTTTCCTCTACAATGCCGTACCATAAAACTCTGTACAAGTAATTCAGCGGGTAGTTTCGAGAACTAATAATTTTTGGTGGACAACTTCATTTGATAGGTATTAATTAACCACTCGACCCTTGCACCACACTGGGTAACAGGATCGTCACATGAATAAAGCCCTCCTACTATTCATTGGAGGGGAAATGTCCCAACAAATGAACTCGACTACGTATCTAACTCAGTAACTACTGCTAATATATCCTCCATTGTGAGTTGTTAACTTGCCAGGGCTGTGAGTGCAAGTAGGTCTATTGTCATACTCATTGACACACTGTGCACCATGTTTATTCTAAACACTGTCTCTCGTGAGCTCCATTGTCTAAAAAGCTGTACTTGCGCACTCTTCATTATGGTCTATTTAACTAATAAATGTGTTTGTTTCTAGATAACGAGCCACGTTATCGAGTCTTAAGTGAGAGACCTTGGTTCAATCCTACATTGTTATTAACGATGGTGGTTGTCAGGTCCTGGCTTAAGGTTTTCTCCGCTGATTCTAAGTTCCTTTTGTTTCTAATTCAAGTTCTCTAACACAGCCTTGGTTACATACCACATTTTTATTAGCGATGGAGTTTGTCAGGTTCAAATTTAACTCCAACGGTCCTAAATTCACTTTGTTTTTGAGTCAAGTTCTAACACAGTCTCGGGTTCAGGAGAGAACAGAAAATACACAAGCTCAATCGCAAAATAATTGGTGGTTTCTTTAAACAGGGGAGTCATCGTGTGTCTCCCTTGTGGGCTACCATAATTAAGGGTCACAGCGTGTTTCTCTTGTTGGTTACACATAGTTGGGTGTCAACGCTTGTATCCCTTGCAAGTGTGACTTTATAGACAGGAGTCAAAGGTGGCTCCTTTTGTAAGTGAACTATTAGTTTAAAGAAAAGCATTTACGATGCAGAGATGAGAATTTAGATCGCAGGGAGGAAAATTGAGGCTACAGAGAGGAGCTCTCCCAACTACATGCAGGGGGACCCGCAGTTCAATAATTACCTCCAGTTTGTTACCAAATAGTGTTTACGAGTCCTAGTTGCTTTTGACACGACCAGTATGGCTTGTGATGTCATGGCTTCTCTCCCTCTCTCTCCCTCTTTCTCTCTTCTGCAAGGTATATATGTAAACAGAGCGTATGACAGCCGTAAAACCTCGTTCGACCAAGACACCTTGTCACTTTCTCGTGGTACACTCTGGGCAGAGAGCAACTAGACCTTCTTGCTCCCTGGTGACACAAGCCCGGTATTTTAACTAAACTGTCCAGTACATACACTTTGAAACACGCTGGAGTGAACAAATATGACAATGCAAGGAAGAAGCTCTATTTGACACAAACCAGACATGTTCATTACAAAGTGAGTAAGCTTTGTTCTAAAGTGAGTAATGACGTTAATCCACCTGTAAAGGGAAGATGTGATTCTTTATCACGAGGGCCTCATTATGTGTCGACCTATTCTTATATTAACTTTTTTTAAGCCCCACATCTTACTACCATTCGGGCTATACGTACTAATTACTACATACTAATTACGCTAATGGATTAGGAATTGGGAAGGTCGGATATATAGGAAGTGAACCCGTATTTGCATGGAGGGAAAGTGGAAAACCATTTAGGAAAAGCACCCTCAGTTCACCCGAGCGAGATTCGAACCTTGATCTCCCCGTCATCAGCAGTATAGCTCAACACGACTAGCGCGTTAGCTAACGCCACCACTGAGGTGGTTATATTAACTATTTTCCTACAAATTTATATTTGCTTGAATTAAATACTTAGCTTATCTCACAAAGACTATGATATTATTAAAAGTGGGTGTCATTAGGTTAAGTTGGTCTCCAACCCAAGGTCCGATACGAGCTTGTGTACACAGAGAAGGAAAGCCCGAGTCCAACAAAATGGTGGTTGAAACGATGCTGTGTCTTCATCTTGTTCTGTTGCAAGATGTTCCCGAGGTCAAAGGTCACGACTAGAGAAGAAACAATACGCCCGTAATTTGGTCACCGTGTTTTGAGGTCACCATCACCCCAGTGTTGCCACATCAGCTTGCACGACTTTTGTAGGTGGACAAGACACAGGGAGGTTCTATTTTCAACGTGGTGGGACTGTATCAGGTGTCTAGCAACATGACTTACAAACTACCCTGACCTAGTGTTGCAGCCCTAGTGCCAGGAATTGACAACCCTATAATACAAGTCCCTTATTAAAAAAAAAGTTAAAATATACTAATCATGTAGCTCTAGGTATCTGTCAGAGCTTGACTCCCCTAAGAAACATTTCCGGTTTCCGGTGACGGGCTGGTCTGAATCTCCCTTGAGTTAATTGGGGGTGTACTCTCGCAAGAGACTAGACTGCCGCTGACGAGAAGCTTGTGGTCCGATCCTGGTCGAGTGTATTGTGGACGGTTTTACTACATGGTTTTCCACTCTCCCTCCACAAAAAAAATGTGTACACTTCCTCTAAATTCAACCTTCTTTATCCCTAACCCATTTATATAATTAGTGCATACGCGTGTAAACCAAATGGGTAGTAAGACGTGATGCTAAAAAAACTGGGGGTAGTTTCCCCAAGCGATTTATCGCTGTGGTTTTTCCACCCACTCTTCACGTAAATATTGGTGCACTACTTCTAAACTACACACTCATCCATACTCATTACAGTGGGCTAGAAGGGAAAGCGAGTTGAGGCTCCTAATGTTTTCAGTAAGAGTTAGAAAAACATATTTTATGGTAAAAATTAATTCAACATAGCTTTAGTAGATACATATTCTTTAAATTTAAAAAAATGACATTTGGACACGAGAATTGAACCCGGGACCTTTAGTTAGGTACTTCCATTCTCTAATCACTTAGCTATGCAGGAGTCATCTCATGCCCAAGGTCATTCTCCACGAGGCATAGTCTGTGATGCACGTGCGGAAATCGTCGGCAAGTCCATCACAAACTCTGCCTCTAGATATTATTGGAGGATGACTCTAAGCACGGCATGACCCCTGGATAGCTCAGTGATTAGAGCATTGACGTACTTTGTCAAAAGTCCCGAGTTCGATTCCTGTGTCAAGGGATCATTTTTTCAATTTAAAGAATTTTATATTTTTATGTGGATACAACTGTAGTTAACAAATGTAATAGCTTAGCTTTTTAATCCATTTAGTAAATACTTACTAATTGGGTGAGCTGGTGATCTAGGAGTAAGGTGTCAGACTTCTATGCTGGCGGCCGGGGTTCAATCCTCGGTCCCGGCACAGATTTATCTGATTACCAAACCCT
>CABEEJ010009703.1:0-17282 GCA_901482245.1 Timema douglasi
AATCACCCTACCATTACACATTAGCGTAAGTGCGTATAACCCGAACGGGTAGTAAGACGCGGTGCTAATAATAATAATATTCTACATTTCACACATAAGTCTAATTTGTTTTTTCGTGAACGTTCGTTATGAATATTCAAAATAATAATAATAGTTCACTTTGGTGCTCTTGGGCTAAAGTGCTTGCTTCAGGACCCAATGCTCGTGGATTAAAATCTACCCGAGGCCAACAAATTTTTCTTGAGCGTTAAATATCCGTATCACAACTTCTTTCAGAAGAGAAGGAATACCGTCGGTCCCATATCAATGGTGGCATAAAAAAGAACCCCTGGAAGGTATCTGATAATATATTTCCTGGCAAAATTGGTAGACCTTTTCAGTCTTGCTCATAGAAGTTCTCGTGTGCTTGATATGAGTTGGTTCAGTAAGTGCATATTAAATACATCAAATAAGCAAATAGTAATAATATTAATATGTCGTTAAAATATTTATAACATTATAAAAATTTCATTGTTTACAGCTAATATCCATAGATAAATATACTAAATTTAAGCCCCATGTATTTATTACTCTAACTTAACAATGGTAGGCTAAAAGCAAGTGAACTATATTGATTTTAAAGCAGCGAATTACTATTTATAGCTTATAATTTTACATTTGTTAAAATTGTGGAGTCAAATTTGTATTGTTAAATGACCTTGAGCCACCTGTCCCTTGGTCTTCCTCTTGGTCTTCTGCCCCCCACTTCAATATCCAACATCTTCTTTGGTATCTTCTCCTTCATTCTTCTCACCTGACCACAATCATTACCCCCTGCCCTGCACTGGTTCCTCCTTGACTATGCCTATATATAATATTTGGGTTTTATTGATAAACATAGCCCCCATAGGTGGACAGATGGACTAAGTCATCAGTATTTTCTTGTCTGATTTACCAGAGACGAGATGGTCTAGTTGCAATCTCGGTCGGAGTATATGAAATCTTTTTCTACCTCAATATCATCGTAGTATCCCTCCCAGAAAATGGGTGTTAATTTCATCTAAATACAACCCTCCTTATCTCTATCTCATTATGTGAATATACGGTTTTTCCGGACGGTTAGTATTAGTAAGACACGTCGTAAGTAAAAGCTATCAACTGTGACGTATGTTTTATTCCATCTGTACTGCCAATCCACCTAAATAATCGCTTGACGGGCTGTGGTTGTTAAAATAGGATTTTGACGGAATATGCAACCGCAGGGCCGGCGTTCGCTACACTTTCCCATACGTTTTGGGCGTAAAAGGACGTCGGCTGGAGATTTAAACCGTATGGACCGGGTTACATTACACGCTCCCCGCGTGGTTATAAAGCGCTTTAGCGACCCGGTCCTATCGAGGGAAACCTCGCGTTGCCGAAGGCTATGAAACCGTACCGACCGGGTTACATTACACCCCGACACACAAATAATAGCCATCGTTAAAAATGAAGGCCAAACCATGTAATATCTACTTTATAGTTGGTCCTGCGCTCATGATAACTGTTATCAATATTAGAAAAGAGAACATTTTCTACAAACTTTATAGATAATATATTGATATTTTGTTAGTCGAATAGTTTCGGTCCTCCAGCAGCGTAAAATAGAGAGCTTCCTGTGAATTTTCGATAACGCTTATTTCTACCCAATTTGTTGTAAGATTATCGATTAGTAATCAAATATTAACCATTACTATTTTAAACTCGTTCCCAAACTATTACAAGACTTCGCAAATCTTAGAAATGTTGCTGTATTTCTACTCTGATATTCGGATCCATTCTTAAAGGTCAAAGGGTTACACAGCCTTCTCCTCTCTCTTTTGTGTTACTAAACATCTGACCTTTGTACCCCTTGACCTCAATTGGAATGGAACTTATTGTTCAGTCTTTATATAGCTTAGGATACGTGTTGTGAGTTTCGCTATGGCTGCTTCTAAAGTCGTCGTTTGTTTCATATGTAAAACAGATTTAGATTAATGCGAAAAATTCACAACAGAAGAATACTTCGCTTTCCAACAAATATTCATAGTCAGGCATTTTCTCTGATATGACAATAGAACAGACACTCATGAGGACGATAAAGATCTCTTGTGGACTCACTCAAGGACGTGAAATTACAGACAACGTAACTACATTTAGGGATTCGGGAATGGTGTACTTACACAATATCTGTGCGGAAATTGAAAGGTTTTGTGGTATTTCTTTAGAAACAACAGAACATAATGTTGACATGAGAACTTCTATCGTTATTCGTGACAATGCAGACCTGGAAAAACTAATCATTTGGTTTTCTAAACATCCTTTTCCAAAAATTTATGAGTTATATTCCATAAGCACTGGAGTTTTTAGAGTTGACAAAATAAACTGCCATCCATCCCGAGAGATTGGTGCTGTTGGAGTCCCCAAATTAAATGGAAAAATTTGTATTCTGTCAAAATCAAATTTAAGGGCAGAGTTCTTCCACTTGTAACAACCAGAAACAACACCAGGCTCGAAGAAGCTACCATCCCTATCAGTCTGCTTATGCCCTCTTTAGATCATATTCATCGCAAAGCAATCAGACAAAAAATTGAAGGAATATCTGAAATTTGAATTTAATATATTTCCTTTGTCACTTTTTTTTAGGGATGCGCAAGGGCACAAAATCGTCCGTATACAATGATTTCTCACTACATCCAGATGACACTCAAATTGTAACTAACAGTATTGAAGTTGTGGATGGTTGATACCTTCTACTTAAGAGTCATATGGCATCTCAACGTTACGTTTAGATAAATTTGTACCAATTAAGTGCAATCCGTAGAATGACACCATGGTCAAAACGCATTAATTGTTTTTGATGGGTATCCAAAATACAGGGAGTGCAGAATGACTGCACCGATCAATTAAGCAAAGTTCCGCGGCTATACTTTTCGACTAGGCAATGGTTGTGACCGTTTCGCAAGATATATTTCTAGCTTAAAAAATTACAAAATACACGTGATTTTAATGTCGGAAGAAAAGATTCAAGCAATATAGTTTTTTGGTTAAACAGGCTCCAGAAGATGCTGACATTTTTAACAACACAACCATCGACATTTCCTCAGCAACCAATTCTGTTGTCGTCGTAATTAATAAATGTATCTTATGGTTTTATTGACATGATTAGCAAACTGGCATCGATATGTTTATTTTCGAAAACCAGGTAAAAGAAAAATTACCGAAAAACTCTCTTTTCGAATTGTTCAGTATGGAGAAGCAGCATCAGGTTACATAATGTGTTTCCATGCATTTTGTGGCTGTGACACAACTGCTGTTATCTTCAATAACGTAACAAACAAAATGTCCACTACCATTGAGAATAACCCGCACTTAAAACTATACTGTGCAAATATTCCAGAAACTTGACATAGACCCTGATATCATTGTTACAAGCGGAACATGCCTTCTAGTCATGATATACGAGGCTGATAAAGCAAAGGAAACATAAGATTCACTTAGCTTCTAGCGTTTTGCAAAATATATTACGAAAAGTTAATTAATTCAACCCTGCTACAATGACCCCTAAACGAGAAGCTCTACTACAGCTGTAGGACGTACCACCAAGTCCAGGCTTGGTAGGGCATTCTCAAAATTCCACAGGAGTGGGAATGGAAAAGGAGCAAGAAAGGGCCTACTCCAGTTAGAAACACTGAGTTCCTCCCATTTATCTCGTATAGATACAAAATAAGATGCGGTGTAACAATGTGGCTTTAAGAAAGTTGGTTTTAAGGGCTCTATTATCTGCGGTTACTGCAATGGGCATGGACTAGTCCTGCTGTGGACGCCACATTTAATAAAATGCACCGGTGGTTTGTAAAGTAGTTGGTTAATGGTTTATGTGTGTTGTAAAGAGTCGATACGCAATTGTAAATCGATAATCTTAAAACTCAGCTAGAAGAAGCAAGCGTTTTAGAAAATTCTGGGAATGCTCTCCGCTTCATGCGTTGGAGGTCAGAAACTGTTCGACCAACACAAAAGTGTTTTGGACAAAGCTGTAGGAAAGGGTATATGTTATAATATTGATAAAATCTATCTTGATCATAGGCCCGACCAGAAAGAAGATATCAAGAAAATTCCCGTTTTTGCCACCATTTTTCTAAGATGGCGGCGTGAGTGGTGGCGCTCCTAGGTCTAAAATTCATAAAATAATTTAGGAGCTGGAACCACGTGACCCTTTCAAATATCAAAACACCATGATTTTTTGTATGCAAATCGTCTCTATTGACTGGGCTAGAGAGATACGGGGTTGACGGTGTTGCCTCGTATTTAGAGTGTAATATCTTAATATAAATATTGATATCACCGTTAATTTGGAAAGAGTCTCTTAGCGAGATTGCGTGAAAGGTTATTTCTATTATATATTTGGGAAAGCGATGTAGATTTAGTAAATAAGTTAACTGTGACGTTTATTTAAATATTAATTTATTTATATTTATGTGCTTTTTATTCGCTTCATCACGTTTTTATACACCACATTTTAAATAAGATAATTGGGTTAAATGAGGAAGATATAATTTATAGGAAGTGTTTCCATATTTGTCTGACGGGAAAGCGAGAAATAAACTAGCAACATCCATCCTCAGTATAGCCAGTCGGGATCTTAACGTCAATCACATCACTGGCAAATCAGACTTAGACTAGTTTGACATCCATCCCACATTCCCACTGATGTGGGTAAGTAAGAATCTATTTGATACAATGTTGACAATTATATCTTTGTTTAAATCTAAGAGTGACTTTTGTCGATAATGTTTCAAGAGTGAGGAACAGACAGTTAATTTGTTTCCTTTTCCTGTGAGGGTTTACCAAGATGATGGAACAGAGTCGCTTTCTCCTAGCTGTCAGAAAGAATAAATAAATAAGCTTCAAGTGACTGCTTCAGTTTGAATTTGCCAGATTCTCATTGATGCTTAAATTCAAACAAGGGGAAGAAGGGTACTAATGTAATGACCGGTAAACCGCTCAAACCAAGGTATTAGGTAGGATTGGGCCAAGTAAACCAGGCACTCTTGTTTAGAATGTAGCCGGAAATGGGTGAAAAATGTGGCTATTCCCTCCGTTTGTATACATAATTTCAATTGGAATTGGTCAGTAAGATTATTTTCTTGTGTTAGGTAATCATATGATTAATTAAGAGTAATACCATTATATCATATTAAGTAATGAAACAATCCACGTAATAGAATTTTTAAACAATCAACATCCACCCAATACGATTATTATTTCAACGGCCAGTATGGTAGCTAAAAAAATTATAGTATCAAATCCCTATTTCTAAACAAATTTTTACAGATCATTCACACTCCAAATAATTACACTTTACCATTACAAAATATAATTCAGGTGTGTAAATTTCAATCTAACTAGTGTTTTAGTGTATAAACCGAACGGATAGTTAGATGCCGTGCTAAAAAATAACTAGTGTATCCTGTATTTTCTTAAAATGATATATTCCATAAACTTACCAATTTGAAAATTCTTAAATTAGATTAGATTAGAAGTCAAACATATTGGAATTAAAAACTTTATTATTCCGTGGACCGAAGGAATATCCACAACAAAATGTCTAGGTATTTTATTTTGTACCTGAATGTGTGCCTCGCTTGTTTAAGATCTTGCGATTAGTTTAAATGTTATTGTGCGCGCAAATAGACGTACGTGTAAACTTATAAGAATTTGTTTTTACGCATCCAAAATAAAAGGGAACTCATAGGTTGCGTGCTGGAAATTGTTTATTGATGTAATGAGAAAATAAATCTTTATGTCAACCTTTCAATTAAATCTGTCACATTTATATATTGTAGCGTGTTTAAAATATATTCAAGCCTTTTTATTTACTAGTGACATATTATACATGTATATATTATATTGACATATTATACATGTATATATTATATATAATATATAATAATATATATACATATTATACATGTATATATAATACATAATATATATAAATAATATATAATAATATATCATATATCTATATGCATATTATATATAAAATAAATACTATATATATTTTATCATAATATGTATTATCATATAAATAATATATTTATATATTAGATATATTAGATATGCATGTATACTATGTATAATATATATACATATATGTATAATATGTCACTAGTAAATTAAAAAGGCTTGCATTTATTTTAAACACGCTACAATATATAAATGTGACATATTTAACTGAGAGGTTGACATAAATATAAATATATATATATATATATAAATAAATATAAATATATATATATATATATATAAGATTTTAGCGTGTGTAAAATATACACATGCTTATTTAATTTACTAATGAGATGATATATTAATTTTATTTTAGCGTGTATTAATCTACATGCGTTTTTTAATTTATTAAGATATACTATTATATACATTTTATTGTAACGAGTGTGAAATAAACACGTTTATCTAATGTACTAGTTACATATAAAATATATATTATTGTAGCGTGTGTAAAATAAACACATGTTTACTAGTGACAGATTGTGTTTTTAGTTTTGCCAGTTACGTCACTTAACTAGTTTAGCTAGAACCATATTTCCCTTTAATAGCGCCACATAGTTCCGGTCCCTAAATACTATCAGGCATTAAGAGCTCATAAAAGTGAGGTTATGTTCCTTTCACATCCGTTGTTGGCAACACCAAGAGATTTGGTCCAGCGAGAATCACACGCAAACTCCAAACCGTTCCGTCCCGTTGTCTCGAATGTGTCTGCCTGGCCGTGCCGACTCTTTGCAGGGTGCAGGGGCCGGTAGACTAGTTGTCAGGGGCAAGAGTCTGGCAGAGGGAGCTCGATTTTTTTTGGGGGGGAAACAAATCTTGGCAAAGACATGTGAGAAACCGAAACATGACACACACACACAGACAAAAAAAAAGCAGTAACACCCGCTAACCTTTTATAAATTTTGATTTGTTATTTTGGTTTTTCGTAAGAGAAGGAAATAATATATTTGACTGAATCAGTGCACATCCCTCCATTTTTAATAAGCACGTCCGTGTAAATATATAAATATTTTTTTGCAAACGGGAGTTATTTACCAGTGTTTTTACTAAGTGATTTTTTTAGTGTTTAGTTTTTTGGAATGTGTCTTATATCAGCGGAGCATCATGTTTGCCATGACAGAGTACTTTGGCGAGTTCGCGCTAGCCAGGTGAGACAAACTGTACCAAAAGAAAACAATCCTACTTCAATGTTAGTTTCTAACTGTTGTGATTGTGCTTGCTAAGTGCTTTAATAACGCAGAACAACCCAAGCTCGCGATGTTCGATGCCTTCTCTCCTAGACACAGTATTTTTAAATTAGTTTATGCCTGTGTAAAGACGCGAACTGTTGACCACAAGATGAATCGATGCAACGTTACACTAACACTTGTAAATATATATACATACATATAAATATATGTCTCAAAATACGATTAGTGCTTCAGTTTTGTTTAAAATCAACTCTTTTAAAATTAGTATTTACTGACAAAAAAACTACTGACACATATTTGTGCCTTGTAAATCTAACATCAATGTGTTTTGCATGGGAGGGGGGCGCTTTGTGGAAGAATTATCCCCTCTCCAGCCCAAGTTTAACGAAAGTGAAGCTCTACAATACATCTAGTTAGAACAGTCTCTACGACGTTCGTATGTAACCCGGGGTGAGCTGCATTGCTTGTTGGACATACCTCCCCCCGCCCCCAACCCCTATATATTAACCACCCTCCCCTCCACCTCACTATCGCTCAGGCTGAGGCAGTTTCACGGCACATTTAGGAAAAAAACACCCTATATACGTTCATCCCAACGAGTCTATCAAACAAAATAACGGCGATATAAACACAAAACGTTAACAGAACGTTAAGATTGAATGAAGAGATGTGATTTATTGTTTTGGTGAAGTGAATGTTTATTGATGTGGTAACAATGCAAGGCTCGCTTCGGATTACAAGATTAGTAAAGAAAACATTGTTAACTGGAAATAAGTGACTATAAACAAAGCTATAAAAAAACCAATTTAAACTTAAATGCATTCAGTGTCGTAACGTGTTGTCAGAGTAAGCAAAGTTAGTTTAAATGGTACCTGTGATATGTTCCTGCCACTAGGTAAAACACTCATTGGTCAGATATTAACGGAAATGTTGATGTATTTATGAATGGTCAAGTGAGGACAAAGTGGGGGAGAATATTTACGTAGGTACAGATTTAATAAGCTCTTCTTACCCTGGAAATACTTTACAATACGCCACTGAATTCATTATATAATATGTAAGTCATACGCTAATGGATGAGTGATTAGAGAAGGTGGCTGAAATATCTGAGTAGCCTGGTTCGATTCCGGGCAAAGGAAAATCACAATATATCTATAGACATATCGGTATAAATTTGATCTCATACTTAGACAGTATATTTCTTGGCTTTAAGATTAGCTGCTTAGTGTTGAGTGTTGCTGCCTTAGGTTAGATGGGCTATATGTTGTATACTCAATGTTTATAAGCGGAACGTTTAATACATTAATATTATTAATAAGTTGGATATTTATATTATTTTGCATTTGATTTGTGTTGTAGTAGATACATAACTTAAAAACTACTCTAAAATAAAATAATTTCATATAAAATTAAGAACAATCCACGAATTTAAAATATGATAAAGATATACAAGAATGAACTACTGCTTTTATAGAACAAATAAACTAAATATGAAACATTATGGTATAAACATATTATTAATAAAATGTTAAAGTTACTATCACCAAAATTAAATATTTCTCATTGATAATTTCTAGGCCATTGACCTTATTTGTTCTAGTTATAAAAAATTAGAAACAATTAAGTAGATAGGTATTTGGTATACAGTATTTTATGAAAAATGTGTCCGGAAAGTGACTCAAGCCCATAACTTCTTATCAAATTATTTTTAAATTTAATGATATATTTACATTATTTTATATCATTATTTTTTTCTGAATGAAAAATTGTAGATTAGAAATATTAAATTACAGTAATTTTCGATAGTTTTATGATATAAGTTTTCCCTAAATATTTTCCACTCTCTCTCTCTCTCTCTCTCTCTCTCTACGAAAGTGTAAGTACACTTAATCTAGATTCGACCTTTCTTATCCCTAACACACTAGTGTAATTACTACATGTATATCCAACCCGAAAGGTTTGTGAGATGCGTTGCTAACAAAAATAGTTGTTTTGCCAGTAAAATACTCAGAATAGTCGTAGTTGTAGCTCGATTCTTAGGAGCTCGAAATTGGAAGGCTTCTTTGAACTAGGAAATACAGACAGTAGAAAAAAAAATTAACTGTAACCAAAACACTTAATATTGCGAATAGGTATAATTTAGCTCGGAGCTACATATACTTTATTTTTGAGGCTATACTGAACTTATTTGGGACATATCTAATAGAATAAACTATGTCTGTAAATGTTAACTGAACAAATATGTAGAATACATCAATAGCGGATTCAGACATTTACTTTGGAGGGGGATACACCAAGACTGTAGCCAGAGTGAAATGTCGTTTATTTAGCGGGGGTTGGATAGAACCGGGGGAAATTTAGGGGGCGAGGGGGAGGTGCCACTGGAGAGCAATAAAATGTATGAATATTAAATGTCTCTAGAAACCATTTGAAGTATTTTTTATGGTAGCTTGAGGCATTGATTTAAATAAAGTAAGTAGCCTTGAGTATGTTAATTTGTCGAAGCTATTATTTATGTACTTTTATTCAGATTGGAAATTTTAGGGTGCACCTTTGATGTGTGTGTGTATTTTTTTTTAATACTAAACAATAAGCCTCGTCTTAAAATGTAGTCTAGATACAGGTCGAAACATCTTGAGTGGCCCATATTTTAGCTGTAATTCACATTTTTAAATATTTTAATAAAATTATTCACAGTGTTCGGGGAGGCGTGGGTGACTCCCCTCTCGTCCTCGTCTCCCTTGGGAGCACCACTGGCAGGCATTGATGCAATAAATTAAAATTAGTTTTTTTTAAAGGTGTACTGTTTCCCCCCCTATATTTTGGCGTTTGATTTATCCCTGTGCAAAGGCTGGTTCATACACTTTATTATTATTATTTTAGCACCACGTCTTACTACCCGTTCGGATCATACGCTTTAAGTACTAACTATGATAATGGATTAGGAATTTGGAAGGTTGAATTAGAGGAAGTGAACCCGCATTTGAGTGGAGGGAGAGTGGAAAACAATTTAGGAAAAGCCGCCCCCAGTTCACCCGACCGAGATTCAAACCTTGATCTCCCCGTCCTCAGCAGTCGAGCTCAACACGACTAGCGCGTCAGCCAACTACGCCACCGAGGCGGGTTTCATATACTTAATATTTACCATCCTCCCCCTGTTTACTTAGACAATTTTAATTGATAAGCATATCTTGTTAACACAAGCTAGGGGGAGCTGACAAAATATCCTTGTGCTTTTTAATTGATTTAAACGTGTCTCGTTGCCTGTTAGGTCTTTTACGATTGTATCGAGGTGGAATTAGGCTTAGGCATAAATACAACAAACTTTTTTTTATTCACAAACAGCTTTTTTTTTGGTGAGATTGTTAAGGGCGTTGCCCACTTTGTGAAGTCAGAGTAGTTTTACACAGCGGGTTGCATCTTAGCCTGATTCACTTTAGCAGTCCAAGCAGTGTCTCACTCTAACGACAATATACGGTTTAGAAAGAGAGGGAATAAGTGATCAATTCACCCCACGAAGTGTCTGGTTTTTCTTATGATAACATTTCCCGTATTCCGCTGACGAGTATAAACACTCACTCTTCTATTTCAACCTAGATGGCATTGATTAGCATTCATTTCAAAATAGGCTTTTTCTTGTTTCATATTATAACTAGAGCCTCCATGGAAATGTCTAATCAAAATCCTAGCAGAAATATTGTTACTTGCAATTTTTGATAGACTTAAATGTAGAGGATTAAAAAAATATGTTTACAGAAAAAAATATTTTAAGATCAAAAATATAATTTTGTGAGAATGCGAGGTTTTATTTTTAAAACTAATGTTATATTTTTAACTTAAGTTTTTTTGTTCCAATGTTTCACCGAATAAATCATTAATACACTACCATGGAAAATCCTAACTGCCGTGACATTGAAAGTAGGCAGTGTCATTAATGGGGCTGTTAATATATAATTAAAATGCAAAGGACCCGTCAAGTTATTGCCGTTAATGCAGTTTAGAGAAATGTATAGTTTTTTTGTTAAGTTTTAATCTCTTGAAAGTTTTTAATAATAATTCTTAGCACCACATCTTACTACCCATTTGGGTTATACGTTTTGAAAGTTATTGACCAAAATGTTGATTTTTTATTTTCATGGTAGGTTTTATATAACGTGCACTTTCTGAATAGACTTATAAAATAACTTAATACAGAACAGACACAACACCCAGTATCCAGCCATTAATTTACCGCTGTGAAAGAGGGAAACCCATATTTTACGAATTATAAATATTTCGACCATGCTGAGAATTGAACTCAGGAATCTTGTCTCAGTAGGCATACTCACTACTATCCAAGCTTAAGTGTCAGAAAATTTTCATCCTAATGGTCTTGGAAAAATTGTGATTTATAATTTTACCTCTTAGTAAACTAGTTTGTAATTACTATGACATAAAAAAATGTGTACCCGCCTCAGTGGCGTGGTTAGTTAACGCGCTAGTTTCGTGTTGAGCCACACTGCTGAGAACGGGAAGATCAAGGTTCGAATCTTAGTCGGGTAAACTGGGGTGGTTTTTATTAAATGGTTTTCCACTCTACCTCCCCGCAAATGTAGGTTCCCTTCCTCTAAATTCAACCTTCCCAATTCCTAATCCATTAGCATAATTAGTACTTAAGCGTATAACCGAAACGGGTAGTAAGACGCGGTGCTAATAAAAAAAATGTAAGCTCTTCAGAAACAGGATTATAAATCAAATATAATATTCAAAAGTTTCCATGTGAACAACTGTTACAAAAAAAGGTTGTATAAAATATTTGTATGATTGTTTATGCATTCCTCGTCCTAGGCCTTAGTTCAGTCGAAAGCGTGCCTGCCTATCGTCCTAGGAGTCCTTGGTTCAATATCCACAATGGCTGTAAAGTTTATAATTGGTGAAAATGAGGGTTTCTTCTTATACAGCGATGAATTAACGGTCTGGAGACTGGGCATTGTGTCTGTTCTATAATTAAATTAGTTTGTAAGCCATTTGTTGTTATAGTTCGTCGGTCTAGACGGTGTACATTAAATACACAAATAAATATAACATTTCTCTCTGGCATAAATATTAAATTTATCAAACTATACCAAATTTTCATTATATGTGTATAGTGGTTTACAATTTGGGAGACAAAAAGATTATGTTTTAAAAAGTTTCGAAATTACCTAGCTATATCTACTATCAAATTTAGCTAAAATCCACTAACTTTCATTAAATACAAAAAAATAAAAAGGTTTATCTCACTTGGTTCCACTATGGCATAGCGTAATCAGTCAAGGTAATAATGTTACCTTACTTGGTTTCACTATGGCATAGCTTATAAGATAGGGCCATAGTGTAATTAGTCAAGGTAAGACTGCTTGCTACCTTTCTTAGTTTCCCTATGGTGGACCTTATAAGATAGGGCTATAATGTAATCAGTCAAGGTAAGACTGTTACCTTACTTGGTTTCACTATGGCATAGCTTATAAGATAGGGCCATAGTGTAATCAATCAAGGTAGGACTGCTAGATTACTTGGTTCCACTATGGCATAGCTTATAAGATAGGGCCATAGTGTAATCAATCAAGGTAAGACTGATAACTTGTTTGGTAACACTATGACTTAGCTTATAAAAGAATAGGGCCATGGTGTAATCAGTCAAGGTAAGTCTGCTACCTTTCAGGGTCAACAAAGTCTACGTCTCCTAAGATCAGGATATTGGTCTCTCGGGCAAATATCTCAACGTATAAGCATGTCAGATTCCAGCTAACCAGGAGGGGAGCCACCTGTAGCTGAAGACATCTTCTACACACCCCATCACTCTTTTACACAGTTTCCATCCAATTGATCTTACCATCAAGTGCTCTCCGCTTCCCCCCCCCTTACAAGCACCAACGGCGCATGTTATATTACAGAATCTCCCAAGTGTAGAGTAGGGTCCAGCCGTCAGCATCTTCCGTTCTGGGAATCCTCACTCACCGGACATGCGCACGGCCACGAGGTACTCCACTGCTTTAATTCATGTGACCCTCACGGAGGCGCGACGAGGCGCATGCGCGATTGGCCAATGGAAACTACTAAGGGTTTTCTTACCTTATCTTACTACCCGTTTGGGTTATACGCCTATGTATTAGTAATGCTAATATGATAGAAATGAGCAAGGTTAAAACATGATTCAGTGGCCGAATGGTTTAAGGCGTCACTCTCGTGTTAGACTGGCCTGCTGATGACGGGGTGGCTGGGGTTCGAATCTTGGTCAGGTTTACTGATAGTGGTTTTTTTCCAAAAACCGTTTCTCATTCTCTTTCCACGCGAATGTGGGTAAATTACCTCAAAAATACTTCCTTTCACATGCCTACCCCAGTAGAGTAAATATATATTCGTATAACCTGAACAGGTAGTAAAACGTGGTGATAAAAAATGTTTAGATTTAGAGTAAATGTACCCACATTTGCGTAGAGTAAGAGTGGAAATTCATTTAAGAATAACCATCCTCGATTCACCTGACCAAAATTTTAACTTTGATCTCCCCGTCATTGGCAGTTCAGTCTGTTGCGAGAGTGACGCCTTAAACCATTAAAACACTGGAGTGAGTTAAAGGGCACGAGGGCAAGAAACACTCCGAAGCCATGTGGGATACTTAGAGGTGTCAGATTTGGATATAAAGGGACTTTTTGGACAGTTATAAAAGCTATAAAAAAAATTTAGCCCCGGGTCTTGGTAGCCGTTTGTGTTACACGCATACATAAATTACGATAATGGAGTGTAAATAAGGAAGGTAGAATTTTAGAGAAAATATACCAGCATTTGCATAGATAGTTCAGATACAATTTAGGGAAAACTACGCTCAGACAACAAACCAGGATTTGAACCCCAATCTTCCCGTCACAGGAAATCCAGTCCAACACGAGATTGGCGCGTTAAAACATGCAGGCACCGATGCAGGTTGACGATTACCAAACAAGATTTCACGGAATATAAGGGGCCTAAAATTTGACGGCCCTCTAAATTTGAACGAAATAGCATAACATTTTGAAGACCTATTTATTAGTAAAGTAAAAATCTACAAATAATAATAGATAGCTTAGATAAATTGGTTGATATAATATTAAAACGATTACTGTTTTAATTAATTTTAAACAGGATATTGTTTTTTTTTTCTCTATTATTGAATTCAAACATATTTTAGGTATAAAACAAAATAAAAACGATCACATTATTACTTACCTTATCTGAATTAACAATTACCCAATATGACTAAATTATTTGACTTACCGTATTTAGGGTATCATTTAAAATATTTATGTAATATTTGGTGACAAAACTTTTTAAAGTATTAGCTACCAATAGTTGTAGACTTCTATTGTGACCAATGATTAACAATAAACCACAGTTAGTATTAAACAATATTTTTCCCGTTCCTACGTCTTGCTTACTCCATCCAGTTCATTCTTATATTTACATTTATGTGTTGTGGACGAGGAAAGTAGAATTTAGAGGAAGTTTATCATTGTTGGTGTGGAGGTATGGTTGGAAATGATTTAAGGTAGAACGCATCAGTAGGCCTTTGCTCTGCATTTAAGCCCCGACCTCCTCATTCTCAATCAAATATCTTAGATGAGATTGAGGCTTTTGTCCTTATGCCTATCTGTGGAGGCTATAATATACTATTAACGCGAAATTAAAAAATTAACACAACTACAGGATTTTTCCATTTTAAAATATTTGTTAAGCTAACTGATTATATAAAATTATTGGATGTTATTATTTTATGTAGGGTTTTTACACTCTAAAAGTTCAATAAATGAGTCTTTATTCAACAACATTGGCTATTCTATTTTAAAGACTATTATTCCAATATAGATATTAAAAGATGAAAAATGTCATGTCTGTTAACTCCGGATAGCCACTGCTCGTTTAGAAATGTTTTATTGAAAGGTTACTTAAGAAGTGATTTTTTGGCATGGATTAAATTACAATTCCGTTTATACTGGTATTTAGATTATGAGAAGCTCGGGGTTTGAATCCCGTTAGGATGTACTGAGTGTTTTTTTTCTCTAAATGATTTACCACTGTTTCTCTTCGAAAATGTAAATTTTCCGTTACTTATAAAAAGTTTCAGTAATTTCTCTCGTGGCAGTGACTGCTGCACAAGTTTTACTAAAAAAAAATTTGTTTCCCCGCAAAAAATTAATTTCACTCTGAAGTCTGCAAATTTTGAATAATTCACTTTCAATTCAGTGCTCAAACTTATTAATTTTTGAACGTAGAATTTTATTTTACTTTTACATCAATTCATCTTTAAACATCAATATATTTTTTAAATGTTTGTTTAAATTTGATTACAGACTGTATTGTTGCTACACCCCAAACCTATGTGCTTACGTTTCAGGATGGCTTAGTGAGATGGGTAGGCAAGCAAATCATTGTGGGGTTCGTTTTGATCTTTTTTATTTAAATATATTAATTACTCTGCGACTGTATAAATGTGATATAGGTTCTAAAATTAGTTGAAAGAGTTTATAAAAAGGCCCCTGCTCTACCACTGTCCCTACTCAGCAGTTCCACGTCTTGACCTATCTTCAATGTTATGACTCTAACTGGTCTCGAACACACGGCCGTCTGGCGTTGCACGGTTATTGTCTAGCTAAGACCTCTAAGATAGTTTGGGGCCTCCTCCTCTGTACTGAACAGGGACGCAAGCCTTAGGATATTCTCCCCACAAGTTAATGTAACTTGGTATCCGAGTATGTAGAGCCCTTAGAAGTAGCCCCTTAACATAAAGTGTCCTTCCCCCCACCACCTCTCCTGAAAAGATCTAAGACTTGCTGTTAAATACCAAAAAAGGAGTGCTTTCCCTAAATTACAATTTTTGCTTAGGTTGTGCTAATTTCCAAAACAATCATGACCTGGCACGAGTACGTAACTGCTGACTCAGAACAATTGAAAGTACGATTTACTAGGCTTATGTCATTCTTGCATGATCTAGAGTCTAGATTACCTAAGGCTACGACAGTACTATATCTTGGCAAATACTTGAGCCCTAACAGTTTGTACTCATCTGTGAAGCAATAACTTGTACGATCAAATCAACTCTCATTTGTTTATCAAGTATTCTTTGGTGCCTAACTGATCTCGCGACTAAGACACATTTTCATTTATCTCCTTCGTAAAAGTAACGGAATCATTATGTAATTCTAAGAAAGGTACAGCAATAGATATTATCTTTTTTTTCCACTCAATTTGAAGAAGTTCATATTCAAGGTTTCGTTCATAATCATCCAGGCGAAAATGTTCTGAACACACTGGACATGAATCCGAATTCTACTTCCCATCCTCCTACAAAGTTATGATTTTTTATAAAAATGAAATTTGGATCTTTTGAAAAAGAATGATACATTATTGGTTTTATATTTGAGTTTATTTTTGTATTTGGGTAGCTATAAATTACACAAAATACCTGTACATATTTTCCCTGAAATTTTTTCTAGCCCTTAAAGATATTTTATATATATTTTTTAAAGTGTCAAAACAAAATATTCAAATGTTTACACAAGTTTTACATTTATATAAACTACATCAAACACATTCTTCTTTTGAATCCCACCCGATTGAGGGAAAATTAATTGATAAATAAAGTAACAACTTGTGAATGTGGGGAATGCCAGGCCTCCACCGTGGTTCGGATTCCACGTTAAACTGTAGGTCCTCCATTTCATCTCACAACCACCCTACCATATTACATATTAGTGTAAGTGCGTATAACCCGAACAGGTAGTAAGACGCGGTGCTAATAATAATAATAATAATAAGTAAAGTCTAAACAAAGGGAACTATTAACAATGTTATCAACACAAATAATTACTCTAAAGTACACATGATTAACTCTTGTTTGAAATTGAGTTTAATTAAACACAATCGTAACTACTTGAAACACTGTAAACTCAAACGGTGGTAATTTACTACTGGACCCTTGTAGCTAAGCTGCAGTACTGTCACCAGACTACATCACGGCGGGGTTTGACGAGG